>JAWQFJ010011686.1:0-7500 GCA_034096865.1 Theodoxus fluviatilis
ACTTTTCCCCTGATCTTGCTAATGGTTCCTAGGGATACTAAGCTCTTATTGACGACTGTGTACAAACATAAGTGCACTGTTTTAGTTTGACAGTGACAGTGACCGCATGGCAAATAAAATAAAGTATACCCAAACACAATTTTTTTTCAAGAAATACTGACATGTCAAACAATATTCCTCCACTTCAGGTCTTGAATCCAGTAGGCCTTCTACGCGGTTGCCAATGATCTGCAACGATGAAACCAGACACATATTCTTCTTGAAATTGCACTGTAATGAATCCCCTGTTCTCAAAAGGGTTTATTCCCGTCAAGAAAATGTTTTGTATTCAACAGCTTTGTTGCGTTGCTGCTTGCTGCTGTTCCTGCTGCTGGTGCCGCCATCGCTGCAGTAGTTAAGCACTGGCTCAGTGTGCGCTCGTCCAATGGTCACGCATCATTTGCATGCAGTTACAGAGTCACAGCGTTGATGAAAAACATCTTCATGAATGCACGAAGAAAGTAGTCCTTACGTTATCATGAATGATTATTTCATAAGATTCCTATCTCAAATGTTGAACGACACAATCCTGTAAGAAGTCCATACACAAGCCTATGCTAAAACCCACAGCTCTAATGTCCTTGAGGACTGAGGTCGCCATAGAGCCATTCTTGAGAGACATTGTCGACCACGTGACCTCGGTGGACCGAAGACGAGCCACCGGGACCTATTTTGCAGTATTCCTCCCCGATGGCTCGCTTTTCAGTTGGCAGCTGGCTGACCCATCGCTCCGTCTTGGTCCGTGAGCTCAACTTCAGCTTGTCCAGCTTCTCTAGAAGACTGGGTGTTAGGGGTCTGTGCCGCGTCACGCACGGATTTTCGCGCATGCGCTTGGCGCGGCGGTTCCTGTCCCAGTGGACGGCCAAGTTGTCCAGCATGTTGTTGACGTCACATTCCATGTCGGAGTCCAGCGAAGAACCGTCCCCAGCTCGGTCGTCGTGGTGCCTGCCATGCTCCAGCCTGCGCAGCTCCGAGTTGAGGTGCAGCATCAGCTCCGGCAAAGCGTTGCTTCCGCCCCCGCCCGATTGCTTCGTCGTGGACGACGTCCAGCGGAAACGTCCGTGGCCGTTCCTTTGATGTCCCGCCGCCAGCAGCACTTCCGTCTCGTCGTCAGAGATGTCGTTCTCCTCTACCCCACCGTTCGCAGATCGCCGGAAGTGTGGCAGAGTTATCTCGCCGACGTCACGCCGTCTCCCTGGAGAAACCGGATCTTGACGTTTGGGCCTGACACGCTCGGGCGACCGTTTCCGGTCTGCCGTGTTCGTACTGAAGTTGCGACTGACGGTAGGGGAGGTAACCTTCTTGCCAATGTAGCCCACCAGGTGGCGTCGCGCGAGTTCCTTGCGCGTGGGTCGCTTCTCGGAACTTGTGCTGGACACCATGGCGTCGCGGTCCGAGTCCAAGCGACCATGCGACTGTTGCCACCGTGACGTAACCCAGTCCCGCCTGTCATCCGCTGGCGGTGCTGCGCGTGCAGGCACGAGTAGCGGAAGTGACGTGCGGCCGCTGTCCACACCGAGGCCCGAGCGGAAGTGCTGGGCGTCGGGCGCCGTGATGCCTGGCATGGGCATCTGCTTCCGTGGACAAGATGGCGGCCGTTTCCTTCAGCCTGCTTGTTTGCCAGCTGTTCCAGTGTCAGCTTGATCTCGTAGACGTGAGATTAAGCAAAGTTTTAGTTGTCATGTTTCTTAGGCAGTTAGCGCTAACATTCAAAGGAATACCGATCCATATTCATTCAGCTCGGTTGAAAAAAGGTATCCGCGACAGAGGCTATGTCCGATCTCGATAGTCTTTTTTCGGGTCACGTGTGTTAACTTTTCTCGTTTTAATTCAAAAAGTTGATCAAACCGATTTGATTTTATTCAGTTTCCATGAAAGAATCTTTGTTGCAGCTGCCAGCCCAAATGTTGTCACAGGTCACATAGTTCAACCACATCGAACTCCAGCAAGAACGACGCAGTCTTGCCACACCGTTTGAAAAAACAGTGTCGTTGTACTGTGCTCCCTTTACTCTGCAGCTTCGACAGGAGGTTATCTAACACTCATTCTTTTTCCTATCTGTTTCTCAGACGTTGATTCAAGGTTTACTGGCGTCTGCAAATTTTTACTCCAGGGAAAAAAGCAAAGACAAATTGCTGGACAAGGGGACTGACTACCGGGTATCTAAATATGTTCCTGCAAGCAATCATTCCATCTGCCACAAAAACCCATAAAAATGAAAGATTGAGCTCCTTCGTTGATGGTACGGCTTATCTCCGCAATTTGCCAGGCCAGGTAGCAATCAAAGGACCCACGAGGTTCTCGAAGGAAAACGCCAGACGTCCAGATAACAGGTGGAGCATGTCTCTCTTTCAGTACGGTTTTACTCACCGAGTGACGTCACATCCTCTATGGATCCAAAGTTTCCAAAGAAAATGCTGGCGGAAAGGAGCGTAAGAGCTCAGGATAGTTTCAGCCACGACATTCAACTCATCGAACATAAGAGCTCTGAGGACCGTCTTCACAACTCGCACTACGGTCACAGATGGTCAGGCGCTTGACCGCTGTCCCCCATGGATTATAAGGGCGCTGCACACGCGCCCACGCAACGATCGTGAACAAGCCAGCATTCTTTTGAACCCTTCGCCCCGCGTTAGGAACCGAGCAGGGCAGGCGCTCTTGTTGATTGGAGGCAAACGAGGAACCGCTCCTTCCGTTGACACAAAGATTAGTTGCCCTGGCTCGGCTCTCCAACTGTTTTCCCTATCTTTGCTCTGCCTTCCACCCCGGGTGGCTGGCCCAGCCCAGGCGACCAGGGGGGAGTTCAGGGTGGAGGGCTGACTAAGAGAGAGACCATAGACACCTCCAACTCTGTCCCAGAGTCAGGGTGCGGTGCCAAAGTGCCTGCGTTCTGACCTCAGGTCTTGACCTGCCAACAAAGAGCAGAGACAAATAAGGCGTCAATAAATTGTGATGATGATGAAGTTTTACGGCCTACCAGCCAAACCACAAGAACAGGTTGGAGTGAGAGCAAATAATGTCACGATTTCTCTGGTTATGCGCATCTTGCGAAACTCATAGGGAGACGCGGTGGGTCTATTCTCACCCCCAACCCACAGGGGGGAAGACGTCAATTACGAGCTTGTTGTTGAGGGAGGGCGTAGATCAAAGGAGCCACAAACGATGAAAACAGGAAAAGGAGATCGCGTGCAGACGGTGCATATGCCCGATATTTCAACATCAATCGGACTATCCATGGGTACACAGATTTGTGTTCGCGAGTCCTCACTGTTGATAGGTGTGTGTGTGTGTGTGTTTGTATGCATGTGCCTGTGCATGTGCGTGTCTATGTGTGCGTGCTTGCGTGCGTGCGTGCCTGCGTGTGCATGTGTGTGTGTGTGAGAGAGAGAGAGAGAGACAGACAGACAGACAGACATACAGACAGACACACAGACACACAGACAGACAGACAGATAGACAGACAGACAGACAGACAGACAGACAGACAGACAGACAGACAGACAGACAGACAGACAGACAGACAGACAGACAGACAGACAGACAGACAGACAGACAGACAGATAAGTAGGAGCTGACCACTTGGAGTTGCAGGTGGTGAAACTGATAAATGACTTTGAGTCTCAGTAGATAACGAGAAAGACGGGACTGAGGGAACTAATTGGAGAGAATGGCCAACGAGATAGGATATCGATGTGAACTCCCCTTTCTCCAGAGATTACATGGTTCCTGGGGTCGCGGTCTCACGACCCTGGGTGCCGGGAGGAATGTTGTTGTGGACAGTGGGGCTAGGAATAGGATGCTTCCTACACATTGCTGACCGATAGTCAGTCGGTGCCAATTCCTGGAGGGAAGCAGACATGCGCGACTCCCGTTGTTGCCTCGATGGCTGGCGGTGTTTCGGTGGAGGCGGTGGAGGGAGAAAAAACCTCCTTGCCAGAAGAATGATAACACCGTTTTCCCACCCTCCTGGGCCCGAAGATCTCCTGCCCAAGTCTACAGACGTCACAGTGATGAGTAGACAATGAAGCCTGTCTCCCTCTGTCCTCATGTGTTTTCTAATCGTCTGATGAACTTTGACAAAGAACCGAACTCTCTCTGATACTGAGAACTGTTGAACGTTTACAAGAACTGAACTCTCTCTGACACTGAGGACTCCGTGTATAGCGAACATTGAATTCTCTCCTTTTTCATCGTGAATGAAGATGAACAATTATCGTGACGTTATTAAGAATTGATACTAGCTGGACATTTTAAATTTTGCTAATCAATGAAGAAGTAATTTAGCATTTGATTTTGCATGTTTTGCATCAAGATTCTGGTGATCCGAATTAAATAGAAATTTGACATTCTATCCCACTCCGTGTCTTCGTTGAGAAAGCAAGGCATGTGAATGAATGAGAAAGAGAGTTAGTCTATCTCCAAAATAGACAACAATGTTGCAACCCTTTGGGCTGTAACAGTGTGTGTGTGTGTGTGTGTGTGTGTGTGTGTGTGTGTTTGTATGCATGTGCCTGTGCATGTGCGTGTCTATGTGTGCGTGCTTGCGTGCGTGCGTGCGTGCGTGTGCATGTGTGTATGAGAGAGAAAGAGAGAGACAGACAGACAGACACACAGACAGACACACAGACAGACAGACAGACACACAGACAGACACACAGACAGAGAGACAGACAGACAGACAGACAGACAGACAGACAGACAGACAGACAGACACAGACAGACAGACAGACAGACAGACAGACACACAGACAGACAGACACACAGACACACAGACAGACAGACAGACAGACAGACAGACAGACAGACAGACAGACAGACAGACAGACAGACAGACAGACAGACAGACAGACACACAGACAGACAGACAGACAGACAGACAGACAGACAGACAGACCGAAAGACCGACCGACAGACAGACAGACAGACAGACAGACAGACAGACAGACAGACAGACAGACAGACAGACAGACAGACAGACAGACAGACAGACAGACAGACAGACAGACAGACAGACTGACAGACTGACGACAGACAGACAGACAGACAGACGGACACACAGACACACATACACACAGACAGACACACAGACACACATACACACAGACAGACACACAGACACACAGACAGACACACAGACAGACAGACAGACAGACAGACAGACAGACAGACAGACATGGACAGAGAGAGAGAGAGAGAGAGAGAGAGAGAGAGAGAGAGAGAGAGTGTGTGTGTGTGTGTGTGTGTGTGTGTGTGCGTGCGTGCGTGCGTGCGTTTGCGTCTGCATAACAGTCGATATCAATGACTCCCACAGTAACTGAAACTGAAGTCCAATCTCAATATGCTTGTTATGTGCAAGACAGCATCCTCAATACTAGCATTGCGAACAAAGGAAAACATTCATCTAAGTTTACTTTGCTCCGTGTTCCAAATGATCTTCTCGGTGCTTCTGACAGTTCCAAATTTTTTCTTCTTACTCTGTTGGACTTGAGTGCCGCGTTCGACACAATAGATCATGGAATTCTTCTCACCCGTCTTAGAAACTTTTTTGGCATTGGGCACGTATCACTCTCTTTCCTGCATTCATATCTCTCAGAACGTAGACAGACTGTTTCGATCTCGGGTTTTGCTTCTGATCCTACACCTCTCAAGTACGGAGTCCCTCAGGGCTCTGTTCTGGGTCCTCTGCTGTTTCTACTGTACACCCAACCACTCTCCAATGTAATTGACAGTCATTCAGTCTCTCACAGTAAATTTGCTGATGATACCCAGCTCTACAACTCCTCTCATCCCAGTCAAATCCACTCTCTTGTATAGTTTGTTCTATTTGTTTTATTGGATCTTAGTTTTTTGTTTTTTGTTTATGTGTGTAGTGTGTGAGTTTTTGTAGGAATGTGGTGTTGAGTGGTTGTATGAGTGTTGATTCTTTGTATTGTAAACGCCATGAGCTTGCCTGTCAAGGGAAGGTAGGTATGTGCGATGAATAAACTATTGTTATTATGTAAAGTATTTGCGTCTTTAATATTTCACCGCTCTACTTCAATGAAACTTGTCGCTTGTAATACATTTGCACGATTGGAATAAAACTTAGTTGTTTCAATTCACAAAATTCTTATCGCCGGCAGTTTCTTCTAGAGACAAAAACCCATGAGTATCGCGTAGTTCTTTTGGTTATCTCGAGAATGACACGGACCCAGTTCTCTATACTTCCCCATTTACCTCTTCCATTCCATTCGCAAGTGTTCACGTTTGCATTTACTTGCACACATGCATATGGAAAGTGGTTCAAGTCTCAGAGAGTTTGTCCAAATAAATATTAATCATTTTATATCATCAGATTGAAAAATGTCCGATCTGTAATGCGTTTCAAAAAATTACATTTAAAGAGGCGCAAAATACTGATGACCACCATAAAATGTTTGATATTTCATTAAATATTGTGTGACAGACCACTTCGAGCTGAATATAAGAGCAATTTGTTCTCCTATGTTGAAAGTATCTTCCAAGAATTTTAATCTTTGGATGAGAATGACCTCGTCATAATTACTCCATGTGTCCCAAGCCTATATTTAGGAATGCACTTTCTTTACTATATCCTTATGTTTTAATATTGTCGATGCAAACAGTAATGTTGGACTCTAACTCGAGGAAGTGGCTAGCAACACACGCAAAAACATTGACGGAAAACTAAACCAGCGCTTTTCATCTGTCATGGGTGACAAGAAAAGAGAAATCTATAACACAGCACACGTGGCCTACCATAACTTTTTGGGTCTGCGGCCACACATACACAGTTGCAGCATTTCCAGGAGTGGATCATTTATTCAAGCGATCGAACGGCAAAAACCAATTAGTCGTTAGTTAGCCATGAGTCATTCTTCTATCTAATGCAGCCGTGTAAGGCTCTTGGAGGTAAAGTTCGATTAGCAGTTATTGTGTCATTCATCATGCTTCAGCTGTCAAGATCCTGTGCTGGCATACGTGTACCCAAAGCTCCACAAGAACAGAAGGCCTAGATTAACTCATTTTTCAGCACAACAGCTAACCTCACGGACTGTAACTGAAAGGTAGCGTCTGAGTGAGTCTGCCTTAGGATTTCCACCCAGATTCTAATAACTAAGACTGGAAGGAAACATTGGCACCGGATTCGGAACTGCAGAACAATCGTCAGTCAGGCCAAGCAGAGCCTTGCAGTGAAAGCGCACTGACCGAGTTGGCAAATCGCCTTGCATGACGATCTAGTGTGCCAGTACTATCTGCATGATCGATCTGCGCTGTGACCACGGAAACTTCCAATCTTATCTTCCGTCAAGATTTAAGTCTTCCACAGTCATTCTTAAACAACTGACACATTCCACACCTGCACGTTTTCCACCACGAAGTCGTGCCAGGCAAGTAGCAAGTTTCTAGTTTCCAAAACGATGGCGCTCGTCACATGCCTAAAGGTTTCGAGATTGGCTAAGG
>JAWQFJ010011686.1:12500-14642 GCA_034096865.1 Theodoxus fluviatilis
AAGTGGAGAGTAGTACAGCATCTGGGCCCAGCATCTTTTAGCCCCCCCCCCCCCCCCTCCTTCCCAAGCTTTTTACTAACTATACTGTCTCTGCTACCAAGCAAAGTGTGCCGATATCCGATGAGGTGGGAAGTAGATCAACATATTTGAGCAACCCCCCCCCCCCCCCCTCCCTCCTTCCCCCAACTCCCGGCTGCCACGGAGGTTTTTTTTTTTTTTTTTTTTTTTTTTTTGGGGGGGGGGGTGCTCGAGCACCCCCAGCACCCCCCCTAGATCCGGCCCTGATGGGTACAGGAGCTCCTGGCTGGTCCGAGGCCCGATGATAATGGCCTGGACCAACCCCAGACCGTGGTGGCAGTGGTCTCTCTAGACCGTGGTGGCAGTGATCTCTCTAGACCGTGGTGGCAGTGGTCTCTCTAGACCGTGGTGGCAGTGGTCTCTCTAGACCGTGGTGGAAGTGGTCTCTCTAGACGTGTGTGCCGTTCCCCCTTAAGAAAGGAACGCATGGACCTCACAGGAGACGGGGATTATTTCCCAGATCCTAACCCTGGTTCCTGGGTTGTGCTTCAATTTGGCAGAAAGGAGAGATTTAACTTAACTCGCTTTGAAATTACTTCTTGCAAATGTTGCCTCATTCAGCATAACACAGTCTATTGAATTAATCATATGCCGTTGCAAGTGGTTGACTTACTTGAGAGGAAACATCAGATTTATAGTCAAAATGTCACAATTCAGATGCCAGAGTGGAAGAACGGCTCACTAGCCAGGGGTCATGATAATGTAAGGAGTGACTGACAGGGCAGCTAATTGCACCGACAATCAGACCACAGCAGAGCAGGGGTCGCAGAGCGGTCGGCTTGCCT
Organism: Theodoxus fluviatilis; assembly: GCA_034096865.1. NCBI lineage: Eukaryota > Metazoa > Mollusca > Gastropoda > Cycloneritida > Neritidae > Theodoxus > Theodoxus fluviatilis. The sequence continues at coordinate 13,364 of JAWQFJ010011686.1, forward strand.
TACAGAAAGGATCGATGGGGAATGGGCGTTGGAGAGAGGTCTGACACATAGGATTACAGGATAGAAGTTGGGGGTGGGTGGGGGTGGGAGATACAGAAGCAGGGATAATTAACTGAATAGAGGATGAGCACAGCAGATGTACAATGGTGATAGGTGCACCTTATGACATGAACACAGTAGATTACAATACACTCGGTGATAAGTACACCTTATCACATATGTATACTCTCTCTCTCACACACACACGCGCGCGCGCGCGCGCACACACACACACACACACACAGACATACACACACACGTACACACACACACACACACAAACTCTCTCTCTCTCTCTCTCTCTCTCTCTCTCTCTCTCTCTAGCTCCCTCTCTCCCCCCCCCCCTCTCTCTCTCTCTCTCTTCTTCTTTCTCTCTCTCTCTCTCTCTCTCTCTCTCTCTCACACACACACACACACACACACACACACACACACACACACACACGTACACACCACCTCTACTTTCACCAAACGCACACACATATACGTGCTCGCAATTTTACGCATGCGCTTACACACACACCATTTAAACCCAAATCATTAACCTCTTCTCGAATATTGTCTTCGAATTCTTACCTCAACGGTTCCACTCTTTACGGTGGTACACACTCTTCAGCTGGAACGTGTGTCTACCAGGCGTTGTCACAGAGAGATCAGCGGTCAAGCCCGGACGTTAGCGCTGAGTGAGGCAAGCTCACTGCTCGTCCTGGCTCCCATTCTTAGGACTTATCTCTGGCACTAGGACTAAACACACACACACTCCCAACACCGCCTATAGCCACTTGATCCACTTGCGTTTCCCACTGGTGCTGGTCTGCAGCTATGAGAGAGAGTTCAGTAAGGGGAACCATGCAGCGTACGGTCCGGTTCAGAGTAGAGTTTATCCAGCTCTCCTGTGAGCCCCGCTGTCCAGAGCAACTGACTAGGGTCGGTGCTTTCCTCGTGGGCAACGTGCTCTGCGGGGCGTCTGTTGCCGTGCACGGTGCCACAGACACCAGCGCAGGGAGAGAGATAGGTCCCTGAAGGTTTAGAGCACCCGGTGCTTACCTCGACACTGATCTCCCCCTCCAAACACTACCCCCTCCACTTCGATGTGCTTACCTCGCACGAGAGTCCCCCAACCCTCCTCCACACCCTTCCAATTCCTCTCCCCCTCAGTTTCTCCCCCTCCACCCTCGTCCCCTCTGCCTATAAATATACCCTGTCCCCTTGATTTCCATTCTGTCCTCTCTCTTACGTT
>JAWQFJ010011688.1:0-17500 GCA_034096865.1 Theodoxus fluviatilis
ACGAACGAACGAAAAACTTTATTGCCTAGGCCACCGGCCCACTGCAAGGTGAAAAAGTTGCATAACATAGCAGCGCGGTATTGAGAAGATTCTGAATAGTAATATGTGAATGGACACAGTATCGAGGGAAACAGTGTTCACTGGCATAGGCCTACGTAGTAGCACTAGTCTTCGAAAATATAATGATTCATACTTCGTATTTCCATTCCTTCCGTTCTCATCTTAAAAGCATCGTAGCATAGTCATTGGTTGCTAGATGGTCTTTGATAGTCTCATTTATATTGAGATGCGGAAATGGCATTTAAAATCTTTTTCGTAGTCCACACAAAGCAGGGCAAGGAAACAGAAAATGCACTTCAGTCTCCTCCTCCTCTACACATGTAGAGAGAGAACTCGACCTCGAACTCGAACTCGAACTCTTTTATTGTTAGGCCACCAGCCTGTACAACAATGATTATTTGTTTCATGACTCATTTGAATTAGGATTATCATCTTTTCCTCTCTTTTTGAAAACAAAATACAAATATGCTGCCAAGTTTCTAATCACAGCTTCATCCTGCATGTAGAGAGAGAGAGAGAGAGAGAGAGAGAGAGAGAGAGAGAGAGAAAGAGAGCGAGAGAGAGAGAGAGAGAGAAAGAGAGAGAGAGAACTGAACTGAAATGAACATTATTCGGAGGTCGACCGCCCGTCGAACAGATTACAATGAGATGGCATTGAAGCTTTTCTACCATTTCAAAATTAGAATCCATTCGGATTGGTATGCAGTGATATTTATAATACATTATCCTCACATTCTCTTTCTCTCATTTTCAAAGCGTAGTATACGTACATCGACACTACAAATGTTACTCCAATATGTGTTCCTCTTAAGAGGAAATTGTAAGCTCTTCTGCCCTTTACATGCTGTGCTATGTAGCTCTTCCTCAGATCAATGTATTTGGCACAGTCGAGCAGAAAATGCTTTTCGTTTTCGATAGTATTGTTACAGAATGGACAATTCCGGTCTCTTGTTTCTCGATAACCGTAACGCGGGTTAATTTTATAAAGGGTTGATACCTAAACAAAAGCGTATGAAAACATTCTGAATGTTTTAATAGTAAGAAACGTAAGGTATTTTTCTGGACCAAACATGCCATTGAACAAGGAAAACAATGAACATCTCTCACTGGTTAATTTTCTTCCCTCCCAAAATTGTTGATAACAGTCACATACTCTTTGCTTCAATTGCATTAAAAAGAGTTTATCATTTTCTACACCTCCATTCATCCATACATATATATGCAAACTCCAGCTTGCACAATGTGTCCTTTACCATACAATGCCAGTTCTTTGTATACGGTATTTTGAAATCTATTCGCATTTCATAAGCTTGTCTTGGGAGTCTGTGTAATGCCATTTTTTTATAACCAGCCAGTATTTGACCGTTTTAAGTGTGCTGTTGATTAAGAGGGGGTATCTACCTAATTCTCCATACACGAAATGGTTAGGCGATCTTATATCTAGTTCTAAGACCTTTTTGTAGGCAAATATGCGAACCCTTTCCACCGTTTCCTGGTTCTATGTAACACATAATTTGGCACAATACAACAAGCTAGGCATTACGTGTGCATCAAACAGCTTCATGAACACTGTAGGGCTGGTAGTGCGGATCATCTATATTGCTTTCATAATAGAACCATTTTTTGTTTACTTTTTGTTGCGATCTCCTCTAAAGAGGCATTTTCAGACAGTTTTGTAGTAAAGGTGCAACCTAGGTATTTGTTACTATTTACTACATTTAACTTAATATTATTTAGGTTCCATCCATCTTTCTCCTTCTGCCAAATGACAACCCTTTCTGAGAACCATTACCTTCGTCTTCTCAGCATTTACTTGGAGACCAAGGGTTTCCAATACTCCAGCCAGGGAGTTAAGCTGGTTTTGGAGCCCAATTGATGTTGTAGATGGAAGAGCAACATCGTCGGCAAACAGAAAAGCGAAAATCTTTTATCTGCGTGGTAGCATTTTAACCCCGTGTTTCCCATGCGCTGTAACATAGTTTGCCACCGCATTAATGTAGAGGAGAAAAACTGAAGTGCTCTTTTTGGCCCCTTGCTTTACGCCAAGTGGACATGGGAAGTATTCAGATATGTGATGGTTCCAACGGACACATGTTTGCACATTTGAATACATGGCTTTGAACATATTAAGAAATTTGGTTGACAAACCGGCACCCTGCATTATCTTCCAAAGTTGACCACGATTCACAGAGTCAAGGGCTTTCTTATAATCAATGAATGCGACATACAAATTACCTCTGCCTTTTCCGTACACGTGCTTCATGTCAATGGAATGCAGAGTAAAGACATGGTCTATGGTTGAATGGTCTGGCCGGAGAGAGAGAAAGAGAAAGAGATTGATTGATTAGCTTTATTTCGGCCGACGACCCTTCATTATAAAACAGAGTAAAGAATCATTGTACGATCTACAAATAGAATTTACATCTTCGGTTGCGCTGATGCAATTTCACGTTCTTCGATTTGGTATCTCATTCGACATCACAAATGTGAATGGTAAAACAAATATGTGCTTACAAGTTAGGAACTAATTAGGAATTGTAGGTCACCCCATATGATTTGACCCTGACATGTAGTCTCACATTGGGTATAAAACAGTTGTTTACAAACATTTTGTACAACTTCTGACTCATTTACAACACTTCTATTAACTGGAATGTATTAAAATTGGACGGACATTGAATTGGAGATTCAATAGTATATAAATCGGTTAAGATACAACACAGTAAAAGAGACGTGATTTTCTTCTTTACGGCGATAGCAGTGAGCCTCCTTCATCGCATGAGTGACGTGTTGACATGTTGATTGTCATTGCTCGAATCTTCAGAGATTAATGAATAAACATGGCAACATCTCGAGTTTTTTTTGTACCGCGTCCATTCAGTAAATATGCCACAGTAGTACAGTCTGTTCGCTGAATGTATCTAGATAAATACTTTTCTCTAGTGTCCTTATAAACAGAACAGTAAAGCATAAAATGGGCTTCGTCTTCAATTTCAGTACAAAATGGACAAGTTTTCAGTGAGAAAAGAGAGAGAGAGAGAGAGAGAGAGAGAGAGAGAGAGAGAGAGAGAGAGAACTGAACTGAACTGAGCTGTATTACATAGGCCATCAGCCCTTTGCAAATACAAACAATCTTCGCAATTCCTTGCAATATGTGGTTAATACAATATATGCAATATATCAATAAACTACGCTAACAATAATTAAGCACATTTCAAAACACATATAATTCCGCCACTCTGCTATATCTTTACATGTAACATCACATATTAACAACTGTGAAAGCATGAACACAACTGCTCAGAGCCGTATTTTAAGTGATTTAAACTAACCACAAACACCATTTGTTATGCAGAGGAGATAACATCTTAGCCAGAATGGTCTTATTGAATCCATTAACCTAGTGTTTGCAGAACTATTGCGTGCATATTAACTGAACAACTATGTTATGGAAAATATAAATTTCTTCTTAATTAATGTACCATTGGGTACCTAATCGTACAGACCAAAAGTAATAGTACCTCATGTAGTCAGGACCGAAATAACTTGATCATCATCAACTAGTGCTGTGATACGTTCGTTTCTTAAACGGAAGGCGTAAAAGAGAAACATAGCTACAGCTCTTGTTTTTCTGGAATCGGTTCTATTCATCCAGCGTTTACAGCATATTACTCTCTCCGATTTGGAGTTGTGTTGACCGAGGCACCCCCGTCTCAGTTGTTCATAAGCGCTACAGTCCAACATATGTACTCTATCTTCCTTTGCTTTGCAAAATGCGCATTGGAGATCGGAAGTTCTTCTCGACAATCTATTAACAGCCAGATCATTGACACCAAACTCGAATCTTGTGAGAACGTCTCTGAATTTCGTGATAGATATAATTTAGATAGTCTTCAATGCCAAACGACGTTTCGAAGGACGAGTACCACCTATATCGTTCATTTGAACAGTGAGTGCTATTCTAATCCTGGATAAACCAATCTTTTAGTCTCCGTTTTAGTTGCTTTATAGAATAGCCATCGTTCGGAACACCACGGTTAAACCACAGATAACCGAACCCCAGACTTTGTAAAAGTTCTTTAACCGAATAAACTCAATTGAACTTGTTGGGTATTGTCGACCTCTGAAGCATTAAATAAGCTTGTTTAGGAAGTCTGCCGTGGTCCATTTTACATAGTCTCAGCCAGTATTTGATCAATTTAGTGCTGCTACTTATGGGTAAAGAAAATCTCCCGAGATCGCCATAGACCATGTGGTTCGGGGTCATAGGAACTTTTTGCATGAGAAGACCTGAACGGTTTCCACTTTTCTATGTCTTCCTAGACCCCATATCTCGGCACTATACAGCAGAGTGGGAAGAACTTGCGTCTTGAACATTCGAGTGAACACTCTGGTTTTTGTACACCGCAGATTCCACAATACTTTCAAAATGTGCACAATCTTTTGCTTCCTTCTCATGCATAAATCTTATAGTGAAGTATCCATTGACAGTCTGGTGGTAAACACAAAACCCAAATATTTATACTGATTGACCACGTTCAACTTGATCCCATTAAGGTATCACCTTTCTCCTGAAGTAAGTTGGCCACCTCTCCTGAAAACTATGATCTTCGTCTTCTCTGGATTTACAATAAGGCTTAGCGAATTTGACCCATCGACAAGATTATTAATTTGATTCTGTAGCCCCGGAGAGAGAGAGAGAGAGAGAGAGAGAGAGAGAGAGAGAGAGAGAGAGAGAGCAGAACAGTAGAAGAAATGGGGGTTGGGGTTGGTGGGGAATGGTATCAGATGGGCAAAGGGGGATGGGCAAAAGGGGATGGGAAGGAGGTGAGACAAAAGGGGGAGGGTTCTAATGGACAATGCATCTGGAAGATACATGTATAGGCTGTCAGCGTTACACCCAGTGCGGTGCTTGCTGTAGGAGGAGTAGGAAGGCCAGAGACCAACCCAGCAGAGGGGTGGAGGAGGGCAGGGAGGGGGTGGCGGTATTGCCGGTGTTGCACAGGCTTCTCTGACAGCACGTGGTGCACGTCATGACGGTCACGCCGTATTCCGACAGCTTGCAACCCGAACTGCACGACGTGGCGCACGATCGCAGCAGGCTGTCCTTGACCCTGTGCCTGGAGGTCGACTCCACCTGCCAAGGACAAAGATCGTTCTGTGTTAGATGCTGCAACCTCTCTTACTACTTCTTAGAAAGAAAGAGTGTCAATGCAGCAGTCAGAGGTTGTTCTTGTCGAAGTAGGACTGAAAGATGTACAGCACTAGTGAGTACTGAGACAAGGACACTCACAGTGGCAGAGGCCTATGCAAAGCAAGGATGGAGGACGAGATTAAATAAACTGATCAGATAGGTGGATAGCGATGTCCAGAGGGGAAGAAATGACAAAATTTGGAGGAGAGAGGAAGGGGTCGAATGGAGGGGTAAATAGCTTAAATTAGCGCAAAATGCAGTGGAGACCTCTTTGGCGAACGCTACGTCGTCGGGGTTGTTATGATAGAAAAATATATGCCAAAGACTCTTTCCCCCCCGAATCTCATGAACTGTGGAAACAGCTTTTTAATCATAGTCACAATGGTGAAGTAAATTATCATGCGATGCCGTCTCTATACCTGTCACATAGCAGTTGTCAATTTATGTAACGTCTTCTGCATGCAGAAAGCAATCGGTTTCAACCTTCCCAATTCCGATGCCTACTGGTCTTGCAGTACTGGTCCAGCAGGTGGCAAATAATCTGTGTGACTACTGACCTTGCAGTACTGGTCCAGTGAATAGCATGTCATCTGTGCGACTACTGACCTTGCAGTACTGGTCAAATGGGCGACAAACCATCTGTGCGATTACCGATCTTGCCGTTCTGGTCCAGTGGGTGGCAAATCATCTGTGTGACTACTGACCTTGCCGTAGTGGTCAAATGGGCGATGTTACGAGTTAGCTTATTTCTAATTTGGGTCGTTTATGAATAAATTAGTCTAGGGGTTAACTTTGCACTGCTCACTCGCAACTCTTCCCACTCATTCATCAATCAACGATGGAACAAGACTGAAATGGACGGTGAGGACACAGACACAATCAAAATACTTTAATTCCTTCAAAAACAAAAATCTAAGAGAGCACCATAAGCTGTAATTAGGATACTAATAATAAGTATGCAACAATAAGTATTCTGAATCCCATACCCCAGATAAAACAAAGGTGGTCTGCCAAACCCAATGAAGCGATACTTAACTGACGAAGGTGCAGGCTCAGCCAATCAGCGGTCTCTCTAGCCGAGTTCAACGGTGGATGTAAAGAAAGCACGTGGAAGGGGGGGGGGGGAGCGAAGGGAGAGGGTAGGGAAAGGGGGAAGGGGGTATCTGGTGCACTGCGTAGCACCTATACACCACGATGGAATTAAGAGCACTGGAATTTCCTCCACCCCGTGGACTGTTCAGTCGAGGGGTGAATTCTCTTGCTTATGACGACAGGCGTTGGTAGCCCTTCTGTTGAGCGAGGCGACTTGGGGCGACTCTGGGTGCTGGTGTAGATGGCTCAGGGGATGAGTCGATTCGTAGATGTAGACGCAGACGCGCTCAATGGCAGAGCGAGTGGAGAAACAGACGCTCGTCTCTCTCTCTCTCAGCGGCAGGGGGCGAGACAAACTCCGCGTATAGACGCTGAAGAGAACGCAGACATTTGTCACACCCAGCGGCGGGGCGAGACCAAACTCCGCGTTTAGACGCTGAAAGAATCTTCTAGACGTGGAGAGAACGCAGACGTGTGTCACTCCCAGCGGCGGGGCGAGACCAAACTCCGCTCTGGACGTTGATAGAAGCTTCTAGACGTAGAGGACGCAGATGGAGACTCTCAACACTTGCGGGCGCAGGGTCCTCAACACGTCGGGAAAACTTTGCAGAAACTTTCTCCACAGGCAAAATGGAGACAGCTATCTCTTCAAAACGGCGCAGACGTTGACTCTTCAATTTGAATGGAGTGAAACTTCTTCCTCCCTCAAAACTGAGGGGCATGAGGACGCTCGTTCTTCACACGTGGCTGGGTAGAAAAAAAACTCTCTCTCCGGATGGCGTGGCGTCACGGTTGGTATATCGGTGTGTGAGCGCCCACTACGGGTTTTGCAGGGGTTTATATACTGGCGCCCAAAAGCTCTAGACCTTTCTGTCTAATCACAACACAGGTAGGGTGTCTCGAGTCATAATTTCACTAAGGGGGCCAATCACTGATCGGCTATATAAATATTTATTTGATCACGTGTAGTTTTCAGTCCAGATCTGATTAAACCACCAACCGAACACCGTCGCCAGGCGACCTCCAGTGTCCCATGCTGATTGGCTAATCACATTTCTCTAGTCAAGCTGTGATTAATCTGAGTTTGGAGTCGCAAAGTACTTTACTGATTAATTCATACACCGAGCAAGTGTCAGTGGTCCTTCATCACTCGCTTCTCATAAATCGTGAATGAACACGGTGCATTCTACTGCAATCATAAGGTCGGCAGACCACCTCACAATATCCTACAGGGTTGGCAGCCACGCTCTAACCCACCCCACTGGTTAATAAACAACGATACGGCAGACACCAACAAGTGAGGAAGGGTGCCCTCGTCACAGGCGACAAATCAACTGTGTGACTACTGACCTTGCAGTACTGGTCCTCTGGGTGGCAAATCAACTGCCTGACTGCTGACAGGTTGGACTGGCAGTCCGTGAAGGGCTCGTACAGTTCTGGCCACGTCTCGCTGCAGTCGTAGCACGTGAGATTCCTCATCTTCTTTCCCGACACCCCTGCTGACAGCCACCAGCATGGCGTCATGTACATGTACATAGACTCTTAGAATGCAATGGTTGTGTACATTATATCGTCCGACTGTCTTCATGAGTGCGTTCGCGCTAGACTGTCGTCTCTGTCTCTGTCTCTCTCTGTCTCTTTCTGTCTGTCTGTCTGTCTGTCTGTCTGTCTGTCTGTCTGTCTGTCTGTCTGTCTGTCTGTCTGTCTGTCTGTCTGTCTGTCTGTCTGTCTGTCTGTCTGTCTGTCTGTCTGTCTGTCTCTCTCTCTCTCTCTCTCTCTCTCTCTCTCTCCCTCTCTCTCTCTCTCTCTCTCTCTCTCTCCCTCCGTCTCTCTCTCTCTCTCTCCTCTCTCTCTCTCTCCGTCTCTCTCTCTCTCTCTCTCTCTCTCTCTCTCTCTCTCTCTCTCTCTCTCTCTCTCTCTCTCTCTCTCTCTCTCTCTCTGTGCGTATGTGTGTGTGTGTGTGTGTGTGTGTGAGTATGTGTTCGTGTATGTGTGTGTGCGCGCGCTTGTGTGTGCGTGTATGTATGTGTGTGTGTGTGTTAACGTGTGTGTGTATGTGTGTGTGCGTGTGTACGTGTGTGTGTGAATATGTGTGTGTTAACGTGTGTGTGTGTGTGTGTGTGCGCGCACGCTAGTGTACGTGTCTGTTAACCTCAGTAACAATTGGTCTTCGAATCAGACTCTCTATCTTCTCTCGTGTAAATAAACGCATCCGCACTCGCAGACATGAGTGCACACATACATATGTCCATCCACGCGTGCGTAAGTTAAAGTTGATATATGTCATCTACTCCAGCAACCTTGCGTGTGCGTGGAGAAGAGCAGAGTACGGCTAAGTCAGGGAGAACACCCCTGCCTGCCTAACGCAGCCACAGTGTCTGTCAATCTAGGAAAGTGTGACACACGTTTCGTCAAGCACTGTTAACACGGGTAGGACCCTGGAAGAAAAGAGCTGGGCTCAACAAATGATCCATATTTCCCCATCGATCTGCCTCGTTCCAATTGAGCCAGACTCACTGGGGGCGTAGATGAAATTACAAAAATCAATCCACACCAAAGCAGTGGCAGAGTTGGTCGTACGGCCTGTTACGAGATATGAAGATAGCGATAACTGACGGTCAGGGTAGTAGAAGGCCGTCAATAGGCAATCATAGTAGCGTCCTCGGCGAACTGAAATTCACTTCGCTATGAGGAATTCTTGCATTCTACGTCACACTTTGTGCTGCAACGTGACATCCGGTTGTCTGCGATATGGTAATTCACAAGTTTTGCCCATACGTACTTCATGAAAACAAACGATTTGCCGAACTCCTTTTCGGTGAGTATTTTTGCATTCTTCAGTTGTCCTAACGTTACTGTAATCACAAGAAAATGATACCATGTCGTTTCAACTGCTGATTTGTAAAATGAAAGGGCTTGACTCACAAACAGTAAACATTTCAGGCGTAGTTTAAGCGACCAACTGCTTGGCCTACAAAAGACTAGCATCCAAAGAAAATGGCGACCCAAAAGATGTCACGCTTCACGTTTTAAATTGCTCGATTTTCCTTACTAGTTAATCAAAACATCAAGTTATGCGATGCTTGCGGGAACCCCCCCCCCCCCCCCCCCCCCCCCCCCAATAGAAAAATAAAAACATAAAATTAAGATATATATATATATATATATAAATTTTTGTCATGAAAATGCGCCAGATGAGACCATTCCCCCCCCCCCCCCCTCCCGCCCCCCCCCCCCCCCGCTTGCTAAAAGAAGTTTGGAAACCCCCCCCCCCCCGCTAGCTAAAAATAGTTTGGAAACCCCCCCCACCCCCGCTTGCTAAAAAAAGATTGGAACCCCCCCCTAGCTCAAACTAGTTTGGAAACCCCCCCCACCCCCCGCTTGCTAAAAAAAGATTGGAAACCCGCCCCTCCCCCCCCCCCCCCCCGCTTGCTAAAAAAAGTTTGGAAATCCTCCCCCCCCCCCCCGCTTGCTAAACAAAGTTTGGAAACCACCCCCCCGCTAGCTAAAAATAGTTTGGAAACACCCCCCCACCCCCCCGCTTGCTAAAAAAAGATTGGAAACACCCCCCCGCTAGCTAAAATAGTTTGGAAACCCCCCCCCACCCCCCCGCTTGCTAAAAAAAGATTGGAAACCCGCCCCTCCCCCCCCCCCCTTCCCCCCCGCTTGCTAGAAAAGGTTTGGAAAACTTTCCCTCCCTTACCCCCCCCTCCCCCCGCTTGCTAAAAAAAGTTTGGAAACTCCCCCCCCCCCCCCGCTAGCTAAAAATAGTTTGGAAACCCACCCCACCCCACCCCCGCTTGCTAAAAAAAGATTGGAAACCCGCCCTCCCCCCTCCCCCCCTCCCCCCCCGCTCCCTCCCCCCCCCCCTCCCCCCCTCCCCACCCCCCCCCCCTCCCCCCCGCTTGCTAAAAAAAGTTTGGAAATCCTACCCCCCACCCTCCCCCCCCCGCTTGCTAAAAAAAGTTTGGAAACCCACCCCCCCTAGCTAAATATAGTTTGGAACCCCCCACCCCACCCCCCGCTTGCTAAAAAAAGATTGGAAACCCGCCCCTCCACCCCCCCCCCCCCCCTTGGTAAAAATAGTTTGGAAACCCCCCCCACCCCCCGCTTGCTAAAAATAGTTTGGAAACCCCCCCACCCCCCGCTTGCTAAAAAAAGATCAAAGCCCCCCCCCCCCCCCCCCCCCCGCCCCCTGCTTGCTAAAAAAAGTTTGGATCCTCCCCCCCCCCCCCCAAAAAAAAAGAAGAGAAGAAGAACTGATCCGCCCCTGGAACAGTACTTTGAACCAGTCTGGGACTTGATTTCATGCATTCAGCGTGGCTGAGACTAGTGAATATAGTCTCAGCAACAGGTTGGTCACGTGATAGCCTAAATTCTTCCATAACATGCATACCACCGTTCTGAACAGCCACGCTGAATGCCATATCACAACGTGAGTGTATTCCTCCGCTTGTTGTGATACACTCCATACTGGCAGCCATTTTCCGTCAGTTCATTTTCTAAACATCGATTTCCCATGAATGTAAAACTTGCATGCGGTAAAATTCGAATCACAAGAGTGTAATATTGTGAACTCTACTAATTATAAGGACTTTGAATACAACAGCAATATTTATACTTCATTGAGCGAGTTCGGAGGGTCAGAGTCGATCTCTGGTTGTGAATTCTTGTCAGCAAACCGTTAGATGACAACTAAAGACGCTTCAGCGTTTGTGTGAACAGTGATTACACGTACCTTGTCAGCAAACCGTCAGATGTCAATTCAACACTGTCTAGTCTCGCTGGATAAGCAGTGAATCAGAAAATGGCTTTAACTTCAGCTCCAAAGAAAAGAAAAAGAACAGAAATGACACCCAAAGACAAAGTGGACTTGCTTGATCGCTACCGAGAGCTAAATTCTAAAAGTTTGAGGGAGGGTGCTGACATTTTGGGTGTGTCGGCATCATTTCTGTGCCAGACACTGAAAAAAGAAGATGAACTTAGGGCTGATATCGCAGAGGGCTCCAGTCAAGGCCAAAGGAAGCGTCGGCGCTGCGGGAAGGATAAAGAGACAGAAGATGGCTTAAAGCGGTGGTTCGACTCTATCCAAGCACGCAACACACCTGTAAACGGCCCAATCCTGTGTCAGAAGGCGGAACAGATTGCTTCCCAGCTTGGTCGCTCCGAATTCAAAGCTACAAATGGGTGGTTTAACAGGTGGAAGAAACGCAACGGCTTGGTGAAGCGGGAAGTGCCGGTTAATATAAACGCCGCTTATTAAAAACACTTTTGTTCGGTCCCAATGTGTTTTTAATAAGCGGCGACTACTGTATATACACAATCGCACGTGCTCAAGGCAGCTTGCAACCTTATAGACACGTTCGCGCTAAAAGTAGTTCTCAAATGATTTCCTGAAAATCTCATAGATTAGTTTTATTAGAACACCAAATTTGTGTTTATCTATCGGGATAAATAATTGGAGTGAAATAGAATCGCCTCTTTTTACTCTCAATGGTCTTCTGATCATGTTGAATTTTGATTGGTAGAATCATTGGAATGTGGATTCGAAGTCACGTGACCAACCTGTGTCAGAGATAGTATCTCTGTGTTCAGAATGGATTTCATGTTGATTTTTGATTAAGAGTGTTATTCTATTATGTTGTTTCAGATTCCTCACCAGGCAGAAATGGACCTCTACTCTGATTGATCCATTCGTTCACAGCAAAGAAATTCGTCTGCTTTTCTATGCGACATAAGAGAGACGAAGTTCGTCACTTTCTTCTGATGCGCGCGCACCCTGATTTAGATACGAATTATGCCAATGCGAAGTTCGTGGAGGACGCTACTATGATTCTCTAATGTTAAGTTTGTGACATACCTGTAGAGTCCTACGTTTTTTCCGTAGTTCATACGCAATTTTGGCTTTTTTCGGGTCATACGGCGTATACTGAGAAACCATACGTAATTTCTCCGATTACCGCTAATTTTTTTTTGGGGGGCAGGGGTTCGATCAAAAATAATATTTAGGTTCGTCTGAGGACAAAGTCTCGCGGTAAGTGATTTCTGACGGAAGTTGAGGGCTACACGCATGCGCAGTTTAAACTTCATTCTGCACACTGAAACAGCATGGCGTCGAGCTCGAAAAGTACCGGTACTGATACGTCCAAGCCACCTTAAAAAAAAGCGCGGACCCATCATTATGGTCGGTATTTACCTGAGTGGGAGACCGATAAAGAATCCCAGAACCTCATTACAAGTTCAGAAGAAGGGATCGAATATGCTCACTGCAGGGCATGCAAAAAATCGGGGAAAGTTTTCGCTTCAGGACGCTTTGATCTCGTGAGGCACTGTAGCGTGCAAAATAGTAACCCGTGCAAAACAGTAACCGGAAGTCATCGCAGAGTTATCTGCGAGGGACGTGCTTTATGCAATTTACCGCTCCTGCACCTGTTCTTCGCATGGAATATATTCCGATAAACGACGCATTAGTTGCTTTACGAGGTATTGGTGCATTTGTGTAGTTTAACACATGATGTAGCGTTCAAAAAAGTTTTTCCCCGTGTAAAGCCGTCTCCCCTGCCGGAAATAATATGGGAGTCACCTCCCTGTAGTCTGTTTGTAGTCTGGTTTTATAAAACGCGACCGTTGACTGACTTGGCACGCCCGGGGAGTTATGCTAAGATCCGGCCGCGTAAATATATCTGCGTTTTGTGACAAACGTCTTGCTCGGCGGTACTGTACTCCATGCACCTTAACGGTGCGCGTGATTCGGGTGTAATCTTAAGCTAAACGACGTTCCGAATGTTTCCGACTTCGACCATTTCAGCAGCGCCAATAAACGTCGTTTAGCTTAAGATTACACCCGAATCACGCGCACCGTTAAGGTGCATGGAGTACAGTACCGCCGAGAAAGACGTTTGTCACAAAACGCAGATATATTTACGCGGCCGGATCTTAGCATAACTCCCTGGGCGTGCCAAGTCAGTCAGGCGGAGTGGCGGGTGCCGTCTCTTTTTAGAGTGGAATTCTCAGCACGTCCCTCGCAGATAACTCTGCGATGACTTCCGGTTACTGTTTTGCACGGGTTACTATTTTGCACGCTACAGGCACATCGCATCGGCAAAACACAAAGAAAATGTCGCAACAAGGAAACAGCATGTTCCCTTGGACCAGCAGTTTCGCCAAGCCCAACAGAAGCCGAAAACAGACAGCTGTGCGACAGAAGCAGAGGTGCTTTTTTGCCAGTTTTTGGCAAAACACAACTTGGCATCAACGACAGCGGACCACTTCACCGATCTGGTCCGGAAAATGTTTCCTGACTCCAAAACTGCCCAAGCCTTCGCCTGCAAGCGAACCAAAGCCACACAGATTGTCAAAAGGTGTCTCTCCAAGGAGCTGACAGCTCCTGTGCTCGACAGGTATGTGAATTGCTTATTTGAATTTCCATAATTTGAATTATTAATGGGACACTTGCAATTTTGTTTTTGGGGGGGAAGGGGAGGGGCGGGGGGGAGAGTGTAATAGCATTATAAATAACAGCCAACAGTATTGTTTTTGATTTTTAATAATTTGTTTTTGTGTGTTTGGAACAGTTGCAGAAATGGACCGTTCTCATTACTTATTGACGAGAGTAATGACAAGAACTGTGAGAAACGCCCCCCACCCACCCACTTCCCCCTCAAAAGATTAAATAATAAAATTTCCACTTTTTGAAGTCTATGCAGTGTTTGTTTGAAATGTGTGACAATGTTTAATGTTATGGACAAACTAAAAAGATATTTCCACCAAAACAACTAAAAGCATCAATATGTGCAAAATTGATTTTGTGCGTTGGCCGTTTTCGCGTTTACTATGGTTTTTGATACAAAACTATGGTCTCCATGCAAATCCCTATGGTCAAAGGTCAAAAGTACTTGACAGGTATGTTGTGATGACATTTTGGATGGTGGCAGCCAGAGTAGTCGAAGTGATGTCCGTGATGTTGATAATCATGAGAAATGTTTGTTACAGATATGAACAATTCGCCTGGAGAGAAACATGCAGCTACACATAGGCCTAAGCACTTTACTCTTTGTTCAAACGTTTGCATTCTCGTTCACACAAGCTCGCTTGCTCTTGCTCAGTTCTCACTTGCTCTCACTCTCTCGCTTACTGTCTCACACACTCACTCATTAACTTGTCGGCCACTTACCAGTGACCTCATTCACCGGTTCCGTCTCTCCCTCCTGCTCATGCGCTCTCATTCTCGCCCACTCGCTCCTTCTCTCATTCACTCTCTCCTTCGCTCATTCACTCTCTCCTTCGCTCACTCTCTCCTTCGCTCACTCACGCGCTCCTTCGCTCATTCACTCTCTCCTTCGCTCATTCACTCTCTCTTTCGCTCACTCACGCGCTCATTCGCTCACTCACTCTCTCCTTCGCTCACTCACTCACTCCTTCGCTCATTCACTCTCTCCTTCGCTCACTCACGCGCTCCTTCACTCACTCACTCTCTCCTTCGCTCACTCGCTCGCTCCTTCGCTCACTCACTCTCTCCTTTGCTCACTCACTCTCTTCTTTGCTCACTCATTCGCTCCTTCTCTCATTCACTCTCTCCTTCGCTCATTCACTCTCTCCTTCGCTCACTCACTCTCTCCTTCGCTCACTCACGCGCTCCTTCGCTCATTCACTCTCTCCTTCGCTCATTCACTCTCTCCTTCGCTCACTCACGCGCTCCTTCGCTCACTCACTCTCTCCTTCGCTCACTCACTCGCTCCTTCGCTCATTCACTCTCTCCTTCGCTCACTCACGCGCTCCTTCACTCACTCACTCTCTCTTTCGCTCACTCGCTCGCTCCTTCGCTCACTCACTCTCTCCTTTGCTCACTCACTCTCTTCTTTGCTCACTCACGCGCTCCTTCTCTCATTCACTCTCTCCTTCGCTCATTCACTCTCTCCTTCGCTCACTCTCTCCTTCGCTCACTCACTCTCTCCTTCGCTCACTCACGCGCTCCTTCTCTCATTCACTCTCTCCTTCGCTCACTCTCTCCTTCGCTCACTCACTCTCTCCTTCGCTCACTCACGCGCTCCTTCTCTCATTCACTCTCTCCTTCGCTCACTCGCTCGCTCCTTCGCTCACTCACTCTCTCCTTCGCTCACTCACTCTCTCCTTCGCTCACTCACGCGCTCCTTTTCTCATTCACTCTCTCCTTCGCTCATTCACTCTCTCCTTCGCTCACTCACTCTCTCCTTTGCTCACTCACTCTCCTTCGCTCACTCACGCGCTCCTTCGCTCATTCACTCTCTCCTTCGCTCACTCGCTCTCTCCTTCGCTCACTCACTCTCTCCTTTGCTCACTCACTCTCTCCTTCGCTCACTCACGCGCTCCTTCGCTCATTCACTCTCTCCTTCGCTCATTCACTCTCTCCTTCGCTCATTCACTCTCTCCTTCGCTCATTCACTCTCTCCTTCGCTCACTCATTCTCTCCTTCGCTCACTGACTCTCTCCTTCGCTCACTGACTCTCTCTTCTGCTCGCGGACTCGCGCGCTCCTTCGCTCGCTCCTCCGCTCACGGACTCTTTCGCTCATTCGCTCACTGACTTACTCGCTCGCCCATTCATTCGCTCACTCGCTCATTCAATCATTCACTCATACACACTTAACAATTCGCACATTTGTGTAGTTATTCGTTCGTTCATACGCTCACATTATGGTAATTTGTGCATCAACAAGTGTAGCATACTTACTGTGAAGACATAGAAAGACTATTCCAATGAACTGAAGATTCAAAGCACGAGAAACCGTCGCCATCAGCACAGTAGCCGTTGCAGATTCTCCTATCCGTCCACTCTTTCTGCAGAAACTGGCAGCATTCGCGATATGTAGCGCTGTACACGTCATACGTTCTTGAGGTTTTCTTGTGTCGAAGTGAAATCTTGTGTCTTCGAACATGTACAATTCGGCAGAGCAATTACGGCACTGAAATTATTTTCAAGGCGTGTTCTGTACATCGACAAAAGGTTGGTTCATCTGTTATTCCGGCGAGCCTGGAAAGCAGAGTAAAACCATAGCGTAATGCATGACATAGACATGATGTTCTTGCATCAACTTTGAAACAGTGCATTAGGTGATACTGGTTTGGTCCCTCCCTTCAAATATTGTAAAACAATACTGTACAGTAATAACAATATAAACGTATATGGTGATAATATATGAAATCATATAATACATATACTTTATCGATAACATAATCTGAAATTTTTTAATTCTAAAAGGCGACATTTTGATTTGTTACTTGATGAACATGTGTTTTCCACACGAATTATATGCTGGCATTTACAAGCAATGTCCTGAATGGCAAAGTTTTGAGAAATACAAATAATCTAATCGACCAACTGGCCATCATGAAGTTCCTATCTCCCGTTTACCTCGGGCAGATGGTAAGCGTCCCTCTCTCTAAAGGTTGTCCCAGCATTAACTACCACGACATTCAACCTCAGTTTCAAAAAAGCATGCTAGGTGAGATATTATTTCGGTTTTAGGGATATGTCTATACGGGGGATCTGGTCTAGTTTTATATGTAGCCACTATTGATCTCAAAATGCATCTCTTTAAGAGCTCCTAGACCAGTCATTCAGCTCTGATGGCATCAGCTGACGAGTCCACTCATGGTGAAATAAGTCTTCAGACCAAGACGTTCATAAATTAGACTAAGAACGCGAGATCTAGCATACACCCCAGAAACTTCCCACTACAGTGTTGGCCACTAAATATCTTCCCATTCACTGCGGCGTATGGGGCTCTAGACTGACGAGTGCCACTGCAGCAGCCGTTAACATCGGGCTTTGTGTTAATTTGTGTGCTTTTGTTTAAACAGTCATTTGTACCATGCTCATTACATTTCAGTATCGCCCATCCTACTCCTTGAGACACCTGTAGGTTCGGAGTAAGAATTGGCTCGCCGCGTCCCCCTACGCGATTCGTAAGAGGCGAATAACTAGAGACATCGTGACTAGAATACCGTTTACTCTAAACCGTTCTAGTCATTTTCGTGCTTTAATGGCCTTACATAGTCTACAAAGGCTGATATGCCGTAAAACATTATCCATCCATCCATCCTCCTTGAGACTCCGGTCACTACATCCTAAACCCACATCTATAGACGAATAGTGAAAATATTATTTTCTGTCTTGT
>JAWQFJ010011688.1:22500-25843 GCA_034096865.1 Theodoxus fluviatilis
CGAGGAACTGGGACCTTTCTGTTTCGTGTTTGCCCTAAATAAGCGTGATATTCTTGAGTCCCGAGTTGTGGATTCGTGCATGTTATCAAGTACACTGCATGAGGTTCATTCCACTAGAACAATACTGATTTTATTGTGAGGATACGTGCATGTTATCAGGTATACTGCATGAGGTTCATTCCACTAGAACAATACTGATTTTATTGTAATTAAATTGTCCCTGTCTGCATAATCCTCCCTTGACCCGGCTGATAGACCCTTAAGTTCCATCCATCCATCCATCCATCCATCCATCCATCCATCCATCCATCCATCCATCCATCCATCCATCCATCCATCCATCCATCCATCCATCCATCCATCCATCCATCCATCCATCCATCCATCCATCCATCCATCCATCCATCCATCCATCCATCCATCCCCCTGTGAGTTGGGGGTACAAGAATAGATCCACTGCGTCTCCCTGCACAACTCGTGAGCGGCGAATAAATAGGGACATCGTAACATGACTGATCATACTCTTACTTTAATAGGTTATCGCGAGAAATTGACTTACAAAGCCTTGCAAGGCTGATAGGCCGTAAGACTCCACCCATCCATTCCCCCTGACCCAACGCGTCTACCTACGAGTTTCGTAAGACGCGAACAGCCAGGAAAATCGTCCTTGTTCTTATTCCAACTTCAAGAGCACTCTGAAGACTCACCTTTTCTGACTTGGGATCTGTGTTAATAGTCTAAATGAAAGGACATACCTGACTGAAAGACTGTGCACCAGTCTCTGTTTTGTTAACTTTTTCTCCCTTCCCCCCAATCTCCTGCGCCTTGAGCATGCTGCCAGCATGGATATGTGCGCCATACAAGTGGACGTCATCATCATCATCATCATCATCATCATCCAACCAACTCTTAATTTCTTTCGTGATCAATGACCCTAAACAGCCTACACATGCTGATAGGCCGTAAAACTCCGTCCATTCCTCTCTGCATACGTGAAAGTGGCACTCTCTCTGATGAAGAACACTTAAACACATAGATCTTGTATTAGCCTTCAGAGACAAATATGATCATTCCATGATGCACATATGGAAATCACCGGGTTCATAGCGACAACGAATGTGCCATGATAGTGGCATACTGAATAGTAAACATGGAAACGATTCCATCAACAGGTTGATGCTTAGCCTAATAAATGTTGAGCCATTTGTAATGAGCAGATGACTGGGTGATACATGAACAGGATCTCGTGAGAACAGTGGAAAAAAAATGAATATCGCACTTGTAATCGAGAGCTGATTCAGAAAGAGATAGAGGCATATGAACCAATGATGCTATGATTTTATGTTCACAAATTTAAATGTTCGATTTACTATTGAAAACTATGAGATAGATTTTGTGACACAAATGAGACAAATTAGCTCAACGCCACAAGGTTTGTCCTGCCATAAAGCCACTCCTGCCCTTGATTCTGCAATTTTCGGCGTCATGCAGCTTGGAACATAAAACAATCAAGAGCAAAGCGCTGAAAAAGATATAGCGATGTAGCTCGACGTCTCTTTCCTTGAGACTGGAAAGGCTTGCTGTGTTCTTTTCAGTCCCCCACAGTGTCGTTCCCCTCCATCCCCCCCAAAGTCCAATCCCAACCTCTCCGTGGTGGTGGGGGAGACAGGGAGAGGTGACTCCGCCTGGACTCGCCTCTCCTTGACCAACTGGGACCCCGGCAAACGTGTTCCCCTACGTAGTGGGGCAGCGTGTTGGCCGTGCGCTGCTTCCCGTGTCGGGGGAGGAAGGGATCCTGGCGGTTGAGGGGAACTGCTGCTGAGGCAGCAATCGACCCTGCATACCACTTCGGCCCAGACTTCCCCTTGACGGGTGGTCAGATGGACCCGGTCTAACCAATCGGCTGGTCGCATCTGCCTGAAGTGTCACCATTCTATTAGGGACTAGGCCCCTCCTTCCCCTCCCCCCCCCCCCTCCCCCTCCCTATATTTAACTTGTATAGACTAGTTTTCTTCTGGTGACTCCGAAGGCGGCGGCTTATGGGTCAATTGTGTACTGTGAAGTAGTGAGAGTGCCTCGCATTACATGAGTATATCCCCGGCATAGCCCTGGCACGGCGACGCGCTGGTCATCCGCGCAGACTGTGTCCCCTTGTTGGACTCCGTGGTGGGTGGGGAGTGCCGGGGATGAATTTTTAATATTACAACCATGGAAACTACAAAAAGAAAAAAACCACCCTTCCAAACGACAGAGAGAAATCTCCTCCAGTTCGGAGAGCCTCTCTGACTCTCCTGCCCACTTTGATGACGACAGCTGGCCTCGATTTTCACTTGTACGTTCTGTTGAGCAGAACAACCCTATAAGCAAATGGGGAATTTGCCATTGAAAAGGCCATTCAGGGCATTGCTGGTGAGCCTAAGCAGATGAAGAAGCTCAGGAGTGGTGACCTTCTAGTGGAAGTGACCAAGAAGGCCCACGCTCTGAACCTGCTGAAGGCGTCAGCCTTTGCGAATGTCCCAGTGAAAGTCGAGCCACACACAAGTCTACATTCCTGTAAGGGAATTATTCGAAGTCGTGACCTTGCCGATCTGACCGAAAACGATATTAGAAGGACTGTCGGACCAGGGAGTGAGGGGTGTCCGAAAGTTCCAGACGTGATGGTGTGATCAAACCCATCAACACGATCCTGTTGACCTTTGGTACCCCCACTCTCCCTTCCTTCGTGAAGGCCGGTTACCTTCGGGTTGTTGTGGATCCTTTTATCCCCAACCCATTTCGTTGCTTTAAGTGTCAGCAGTTCGGCCACCACCAAGATTCTTGCATTCGCGCTGCCCGCTGTGGGCGATGCGGTGGTGATGACCACAGTGACGATGGCTGCCACAACACACCGAGATGTGCCAATTGTTCTGGCTCGCACCCGTCTTTCTCTCGTGACTGTCCCAAGTGGCAGCTCGAGAGAGAGATCCAGAGGGTGAGAGTCACCAAAGGCATTTCATTTCCGGAAGCAAGACGACGTGTAGAGGCTGCGTCGAGGCCTTCGTCTGGCCCGTCGAATGCCTCTGTGGTCAAGTCCTGTAAGTCGGTGGCTTGTCAAATCACCGTCACTTGGCTGAAGGTTGACAAACCGAAAGCCGTGTCAGAGTCGGTGTCAGCTGCCGTCCAGACGACTTCTGGAGAGACACTCGGAAAGGTTACAAAGCCACCTGAGTCGTCTCGGCTGACTACCAAGGCATCCAAGAAGCAGACGAGACCAGCTCCACCGACGAAAGACCGGCTTTCGAAGGGGGAGCGTGACCCACTGCAGCAGCCCAACCGCTTTAGTGTGCTGCAGGCCTCTGAGGAA
>JAWQFJ010011689.1:0-19686 GCA_034096865.1 Theodoxus fluviatilis
TCATTTTAACCCCATGCTTCCCGTGCTCTCGAACATATTTAGCCACAGTGTTAATATACATGTGGAAAAGAGAAGTGCTCTCCTTTGCTCCTTGCTTTACGCCAGCTGGACATGAGAAGAAGTCAGAAAGCTCGTGGTTCCAACGAACACAGGACTGTATGTTTGAATACATCATCTTAAGCGTATTAATGAATTTTGTAGATAAACCCTCATTTGACAATATGTTCCAAAGCTTCGAACGATTGACAGAATCAAAAGCTTTCTTGTAGTCGACAAAAGCAACGTACATTTTACCTCTGCCTTGTCCGTATACATGTTTCATAGCCATCGAATATAAAGTATAAACATGGTCTATTGTCGAATGTTCAGGTCGAAATCCAGCTTGTTCTGCACAAATTTTATCCTCTATTTCTAACCAATTTCGAAAACGTCTCGCTAAAATTGATGAAAAAACTTTGCTAAGGATGGGCAATAAGGAGATGCCTCTATAGTTGTCAGGATCTAATTTGTTACCTTTTTTATAAATGGGGACTACGACAGATTTCAACCATTGTTTGGGGTAGTACTGGTTTTCGAACAGGTTATTAAATAGTGTATAAAGGAATGGTGTGATTTTATCACACGCTGCTTTAAAACATTCGCCTGGGATTCCATCATGACCTGGTGACTTCCCTGGTTTTAATGCTTTGGATTGCTTATCTTATCTCAGCTGTTGTAATTTGGGCATCAAGTTCGGGGTGCTCTATCACCTCCAAACTGGGATATATTTCGTCATGGTTAATAATGTTATCCTTAAACATTTGTTCAAAATAGCTTTTCCATTTGCTAATTTGAATTTCTACAGGGAGAGTTGCTGTTTTAGGTACAGCAGTTTTGATAATCGTCCAGATTCTTGTAAAATGTCTGACGCTGTTTCCATTTGGTTAGTGAACTCCTCGTCTAACATTTTTCTCGTAAATTCATCCACTTCGGAGGGGTCCCAATGTAATTTCTCAATGGACAAGCTTTGGTCTTTTCATTGATTATTAATTTTTTGCCCGAAGGTTATTTCCAACGGCATACAAGATGCAATATACTTTATTGTCCTCATTGTACAAGGAAATTCGTTTTGTCGGTGGCAAAAACATAATACATACATACAAAAACAGAAACGTACAAGAAGTTCAACATTAATTAACTCAACCACATCGATCAAGTTATGGAGTCCATCATAGGCAATTCAATTTAATAGAGAAACATTTTACACCGCAACAAGTAATCACAGAAGGAACAAAAGACACAAGCATGCACATCAAAGAATCATCGTCACGCAATCACACAGACCCTATCTTCAACCATAACACATGTACAAGAAACATCCCCCCCCCCATCATGTTCATCCTGCATCACAACACAACCACAGGAAAGACCAACAAGAGACAGGCATGCACATCAACAACCACACTCACACAGCACACATACACGATCATCAACGCATAACGCATGCACTCCCCCCCCCCCCCACCCCCCCCACACACACACACACACTCTCACATGTTCATCCTTGTTGGCACAGACATAGTTCACACCATTCATAGTCCTTCCTGTCACAGTTCACAGCACTACAAGTCCTCATAGTCCCAGTTCACATTACTCCAATCCTCCGTCATAAGTCACATCAATCCTGGTCACATAGTCACAGCTCTCATCACTCATCCTCACAGTCACAGTTCACATCACCCACTCTTCAGTCACAGTTCGCGTCACTCCTGGTCCCACAGTCACGTCAAGTCTCACAACAATCTTCATGCATACTACCCATTCACCGGGACTCGTTGAAGAGACGGATGGCTGTCGGGAGGAACGAATCCCTCATGCGGTTTGTTCTGGCAGGCCAGCACCTCAGGCGACGTGAGGACTCACGAGTGGGTTCGCATGACGCGAATGCCTGGTGCAGAGGGTGGCGGTCGTCAGATCGAATCTTGCCCATCTTCCTCAGGGCCACACTAGGGTAGCGATCACTGAGAGGCTGGAGGTCGGAGCCAGTGATGGCGCCGGCTTCCTCCACGACCTTCTCCAGCCTCTCCATGTCGCCCTTCCTCACACTGCTGTGGTAACACAGCTGGTTGAAGGAGACGACGCTCTCAATCGTCGCCTGGTAGAAGAGGTGGAGAATCTCAGGGTTGACGCGGAACTGCCGCAGCTTTCTCAAGAAGAAAAGCCTCTGGTTCGCCCGCTTGCACACGGCGTCCACGTTCGGCGACCAATCGAGCTGGTTATCGATGATGGTGCCCAGATACTTGTAGGTATCAACCATCTCGACTGGTTCGCCCTTGATGACGATGGGATCGACCGTGGTCTTGTTGTCTTGTCGAAAGTCCATGATGAGCTCCTTGGTCTTGGTCACGTTCAGCTCCAGGAAGTTGTCGTCGCACCACTTCACCAGTTCCTCCACGACATTTATGTACGCCGATTCATCGTTCTTCAGGATGACACCGGACAGGGATGTGTCATCTGCGAACTTCAGCAGCAGGTTGATGAGATCCTTGAGGCGACAGTAAGCGGTGTACAGCGTGAAGAGCGAGGGTGACAGCACGCAGCCTTGAGGGGCGCCTGTGTTGGTGGTGATGGCGTCAGACAGAACCTGTCCAACACGCACTCGCTGTGTTCGCTTCGTGAGGAAGCTGAAGACCCAGCTGATGAGGACTGGGTTGACGTTGTACTCCAGCAGCTTCCTCATCATCAGATGAGGCTGGATGGTGTTGAAGGCGCTGCTGAAGTCAATGAAGAGGATCCTGGCGTATGAGGAGGGCTTCTCGAGATGGTCGGATACGTTATGAACGAGGGTCAGAATCGCATCTTCTGACTTCATACGATGGCGACTTTTAAATCTAGTTTATATTGTGAGCTATCAGTAGAAACTAGGCAATAATCTATCACACTTTCTCCGTGATGTGAAATGTAAGTATTACATCTCTCTTGGTCACTGTTTGTGCATCCATTCAGAGATGATGCTCTACACAATTCCTTTAAGATAGTTCCAAACTTTTTAAAAGTTTTGACTTCTGATTTTCTAGGGTACATTCTGTATTATCAATTTCTTCCAGACCATCGTCTTCCTGGGTATCATTATGCAGCCACCATCGCCCCAACCTAGCATTTAAATCTCCGCACATTACCATCACTGAGCCTGGAAAACGTTCTTCCAGCACCATAATGACATCTTCTAGCAGGTAGAGGATGCAAGCTACATTTCTATCTACATAATATGGTGATTCAGGTGGCGGGATATAGGCACAGACGACAATGATAGGCTTATGACATCGTATACGAAATGTTAGTATGTTGTTATATTGTGTCTGTAACCTTAAGACATTGCCTGCAAAATGTTTACGCACGAGGGTAACCACTCCACCAGATCTTTCGTGTAGGGACAGTTTTACACCTGGGTTATGGAAAACGATATAATCATAAAGGTAAATCGAAAATTAAAAATACTCATTTGTAAATGTTCCAGTGAAGCAGCAAATATCAAACGGGGAAACATTCCAAAAACACAGGTTCGTTTAGTCTTGCTGCTAGGCCGCCTATGTTCCAGCAAAGAATGCTGAAGCGTTCTGTTGCAGACCTGGATGTCTGCGAAGTGCCACTAGAACCACGCCTGCGGCCCGAAGTAACGTCGTGTCTGAATCTATTCACAGACGGCAATGGGCGCCGGTCACCCTATCAGGTTTCAGACGCATTTCCTTCTATCTGGCGTGCAGAGTTCAGGGGTCGCTGTAGCCTACCCTGCCAGATTGATGTTGGACCTATGTCTGATGTCGAATCCGGGCGAGAAGACTATTCGTCTTCCACAACACTAGCAAAGTCTTCATCCCCGATTCTTCGTGTGGTCTCACATCTTCTAAGCATGTCTCCCTTCTCACTGGTGGGAAGTCAGTTGTTGCTCTGCGGTACCACCATTCTCATTGTAGTGTTTTCTGGTAGATTCTCACTGTCTGTCTTTGTTGATCCGAACTGTAACCACTGCATAATACTCTGTTGCGCTTTGAGGGTTTTCTTGGGGCGTGGGGCGTGCGGTTCGTCCTGCTGAGGCTGTAATTGCAGGGAGTCAGTGTTTCCAATGTCGTGGGTGAGATCCATTCTCGGAGGCTGCAGCTTCAAGACCGGGGTGTTGTCCAGGCTTGCTGGAGTGCTCTTGCTACCCCTGTATTGGATTGTTTCTTTCGGCTATTCGCCTCACCAGAGAATCTATAGTGTCTTGCCAACCTGTCTTGGGTCCCTTGTCTACCCACCCCTGTTGTGGTTCTGAGATTGAATTCAGTCATCGCTGGAGTATGGGAATGCTACTGGACATGTGTGATCCATGTCTCCGGTGGAACTCTCCAGGAGTTCTGAGATGTCTCCGGTGGGACTCTCCAGGAGTTCTGAGATGTCTCCGGTGGGACTCTCCAGGAGTTCCGAGGTGTCTCCGGTGAGACCCTCCAAGGATTCACCTCTGGAGCGAGGTGTTCGTTCGTGGTTTGCAGGGCATGTTCGCATGCACTACAGTCAGGCCGTTGTGGTGGGTATTGTTGCGTTACCATTTCTCGCATCGTAGAAAAGGGAGCAACAAAGGGGGAAGAGCTAGCTGCAACGTTGTACTAGTTCACAGTACTGGTGTATGACCTGGTTGGTTCCTGGATGTCTTGGTGCTGCCGGGCATCTTGGCTCGCACTCCTCCATGTCTCGGTGCCCGGTTTTGTTGAGGGACGGTTCCTAGATACATGTTGGTTCCTAGAGGTATACTAGTGCCTGGAGTAAATGGTTGACCGATTTTCATCCCTAAAGCACAGCGTGTTTCTGTAGAAAGCGTGGTGTCCCTGGCGTCGAAGATCTCGTAGCGTCCGAGCTTGTCGTGATGTCATCTCTCCCGAGATCTTTACTCCTAGTTGTCTCATAGAGTTTCGGCCGGTCTTGAGTAGCATCACTTTGTCTTGAAAAGTGGTCAGCTGTACAAGAATAGGGCGAGGTCTCTGATTCGTTTCGAGTGGGTGGACCAAGCCTTTGTACTCTTGTAATGTCCTTTTCAGACCACGCCACCCTAGGCACAGTCTCACGAAAGAGGCGCAAGACTATTTGCACACAACCCCAGTAGGATTCCCGTCTGTCTTCATAGACTCCAAGCAGTCGTGTGCCGTTACATCGCGTGACGGCCTCCAGACTGTCGACTTCACTGTCGATCTTGAGTCTTTGTAGCTGGGTGTAAATGTTGTTGAGATAAATCTTAATGTACTCCGTCTCTGTCTAAGTTTTTGAAGGAGTCCAGTGCTTGTTGTAGATACTGCCGTTCTGGTCGTTGGTAGTCTGCACCCATGCTTTCATTTCCTCTAGCTCTTTCTGTCATTTTTATCTGCGTTGCAGAAACGTGTTCCTCTAGTCGTGCTTCCCATCGTCTGCCAATTTCAGCCATAGTTGTCTCTGTGACGTCAGCAATGTCACTTCCTAGTTCACTCTGTGTCCTTGACCCAGGCCCAGGGTTGAGCTCCACAGATCCCCTCAACAGAATAAGCTGAGACATATCTTGTAGATTTTTGGCTGGGATATCAGGCTTCAGGACGCATGCCAGAAGCATCGACGCAGCAAATCTGGAGACGAGTAGCACCTGGACCGCTGAGGAACGACGACAGCGACGCATGTAGACTCTCGGACGAAATGAAGCAGGGTCCGTTTCGAGTTTGCTAATACATGTAAACAGATTTCCCGTCACCCCAAGCGCGAAATCGTCACAGGCGCCTGTCTTTCCACGTCTTGCACGTGATGCTCGTGCGGCATGAAGTCCAACACGAAGGTGATACGCCTCGATGTCGATACCCATGCCTGCAGGCGTGAGCAATACTCGATATCGCGCAACACCACCAAAAAACGTTAAAAAAGCCACACAAAAGTACAAAATGTTTTCACCACCGACTTTAGTAGTTGAGCCTACATTATACCATTTCACGCAGACTTGTGTGTTCTTCCTCTCAAATGAATGCACTAATCAAACAGAGGAATATACGTGTTAGTGTTCCATCGATGAATGATACAACACACTCAACACAACCGAGAAATGTACCACTATATATCAGTTATTGAAACACAAAATATCACTATCCGATGAAGGGCCACATTTCAATCCCTCCATTGCTTTCTCATACACGTTAGAGTGTGTCGTTACCGAACGTAATAGTCGTTGCCGACTTCAGCGAACTACGGCAAATCTCATTCAGTCACAATGTCACATGCATGTATGCATACTCAAACGTAGGAAGCGCGATAATTTCTGTTCACGAAAACAAATGTTTGAGATAACTCCCAATACTGAATTTCTTCCCAGGCCAAGTCGTAGGCGAATATCCAAGGTCCGTTCGACGAACAAAGCACAGCCTTGAATCACAGATAACGGGAGCTCAGCGAGGCACGTCCGCACGGCTCGACTGTCAGTTGAAGAGTGAGAGAGTGAGAGAGTGAGAGAGAGAGAGTGAGAGAGAGAGAGTGAGTGTAAGTGAGAGTGAGAGAGAGTGAGAGTGAGAGTGAGAGTGAGTGAGAGAGAGAGAGAGAGAGAGAGAGAGAGAGAGAGAGAGAGGGAGGGAGATATATATATATATATATATATATATATATATATATATATATAGAGAGAGAGAGAGAGAGAGAGAGAGAGAGTCTTATGGTGAACTTTATTTGCGGCTAGCGGCCCATTGTACTATAAGTAGTTTCATAAAGGAAATTATACATTGCTGTACAGAACGATATTCATGCAAACTGTTCTTTCATGAATACATCTGGGTGAATATGTTCCCTTTGCACGTTACGACATTTTTGTCGGCCACGCATCTATCTACCCACTCAGTATTTCATCTCTCCGCCTCAAGGCATAGAAAATGTATTTGCAATAGACGGTGTCATTTTTCTTTTTTTTCCTGCATCATAGTTTTACACCCATGCATAGGTTTTCAACTTTATAACCAGGAATCGTTCTAAATATTTTCCTTAGTTCATTGTATGCAGGACATGTTAGTAGTAGGTGTTCTTCATTTGCTTTTTCTTTACATAATTGACAGTTTGTGTCTGGTATCATTTCGTATCATTTGTTAGTGAGTAAACCGTTGATTCCAAATGTAAACCTTATAAACACATCCTTGAACTTTTTCACGTCTAGTATATTGAAGTAGTTTTCTAACAAAAGCTGAACTTGGACGGCTTGGCGCTCTCAAACTCGGCTACACAAAGAAGTCCGCAAACTTGTACTTTCTTAAACTTTATTGATGAGTCAAAAGGTGTCACAGGTGTCAAAATCGGCAACCCTCTCTTTCCTGCCTTCTGCCCTGCTGTCTGTCTTCTCTCTTTCCGTCTCCTATCTCTACACCTACCGTCTCCATATTTTTCATCATTCTACTATATAATCATGATTTCTTACCCCTCCGCAACAGACTGGCTACGCAAAGGTGCCTCCCATCATGGTGTGACGTAACCCGAGTACAGGGGAGAGATAATGGGGGTGGTCAATGGAAAAATCTGGAGATGGGGGGAGGGGGGGGGGGGGGGCAGGAGGAATCTTTCTAGCCAACGACCTCTCGTTATCTCTGTACCTCAGTCTTCCAAATTAAGACGCCTGAGCCTAGTTTCCAGGCTAATGGAACTTCGCCTACGCAACTCTTAAAATACTAAAAGGAAAGAAATAAGCATTTTCAATGGGTTTTATCGATTCAAAGAGAAAAAATCTGATTAACACTTATATTCAAATGGACAACTTCCGTGTCGCACTTCCATTCGCGTTTTTGGCCGGGTGGCCAGTGTGCTCGACCTGCAGTCACCTGTGGTTTGTGGGTGCGACGTTAGAAGCTGCACGGATCCCAGAGTTGTATCCTTCAGCAAGGTGCCTTACTCATGTGGTTTCTCCCTACCCAGGAGGAAAAGGGGTACCTACATATAAGGAATGAGCGGGAAAACTGAAAAACGACTTTGGCGCATTCATCCGCAGCGCGGTTGTATGCTCCTTAGGAAGGTGAGATGTGGCCCTATGGCCAGGGGGTAGAAGTGTTTGGTTTGAGCATCCTTTATTGGATGAAAAGTCGCAATATAAAAAGCCAAATTTATATTTTTCTTAAGCATACTTCCGCAAGGCACAGGCAGCATGATTTCGTTGAACGTGAGACAGCTTGTTTCGTCAGGCTGAATGGCTTCGACCAGCGAACGCCAGGTGTGCATTTCGGCAACAGATCAGAGCCGGAAAGCAAGCGTAACTACTGTGCGCCAAATGAATTTCCACCAAAAAAAAGTCGCCTGACATTCAGTTATCCCAGGAGGAAACGTGATAAATTGATAAGATTTATAAACTCATCGGAAAACCTTCCATGGTAAGATTGGCTAAACAAGCCTGGATTATGAAAACATCTGACAAAGGTAATCGCTCACGTTGTTTATCCAACACGATTTGCGTTCTCCATAGTTCCACGACGAGCTTCCTTTGCCTCTATTTCTAGCAGAATCCCAAGCTTCTTGTAAATCAATGACGCATATCTCATACTTCTCTTTGCAAACTTCCGTCGTTCTCCTAAGTTGATCCTCTTCGTTTCTCTTTGCAAGAATTTCGTTCAAGTAATGTCGCTTCTTCTTCCTCGTCGTTTCCATCCAGTATTCTAAGTTGTCGATATTCAGATCTCTCCGACCCAGCAGCAGGGCTGTAACTGCAACGTGTCCTCCAGAGATTGTCTTGACAAAGGGCGTTTGACCTTTCACGTCTCGGACGTTGACGTCAGCTTTGTGCTCCAGGAGCAACGCTACGACGCCACTATCACCTCTGTCCGCTGACAAGGACAGGGCGCTGTCACGGAACCTGCTGAGTGCGTTGACGTCAGCACCGCTGGCCAGGAGTCGCTCCACCACAGCTTGACGGCCATGGAGAGCAGCAGTCATGAGAGGCGTGAAGCCGTCCCTGTCTGGCGCCTGCACGTCAGCCCCGGCCTGGATCAGCAGCTCCACCAGTGACGTGTCGTCCCTGGCTGCGTGGTGCAGGGCAGTACGTCCGGCCTTGTCCGTGGCGTCCACGTCCGCTCCAGAGTCCAGGAGGAACTTGGCAGTGTGGTGGTGGCCGTACTGCACTGCTGTCATCAGCAGCGTTGTGGTTGTCCCTGGATGCACGTGACTGCAAGAGCCAATGAGGAGCATGCATCTCACGATGACGGTGTAGCCCTGGCTGACGGCAACGACACACAAGTCCTGGTGGCCATGGAAAACACCAATGGAAGCGACAGCGACCATGATGGCCACGGCAGAGATCAGCCAATTCCTGTCTAGGCGCTGCATCGGTCTGCAATTACAAAATCACATCTATTGGCGACTGCGCAACTTGCTCACGCCACGACTACTGCAGACTGTCGGATTTACCTCTGTATTTGCACTCTCAGCTCGTCCGCTCGTCTTCCTGCCTGCCTGAATGCCTTTTTGCCTGTCTACGAGTGTGCCTGCCTGAATGTCTGTCCGTACGCTTGTCTGAACGAGTTCACCTATTTGTATGCCTGTCTGTATGCCTGTCCGTATGCCTGTCTATATGAATGTGTTTGTTTGTATGCCTGTCTGTATGCTTGTATGCCTGTCTGTATGCTTGTCTGTATGCCTGTCTGTATGCCTGTCTATATGCCTGTTTGCCTACTGCTGCCAGTTCGTCTGCCCATTAGTCTCGTCTCTGTCGTCTGCACGCGTGTTTTTCTACTAAACAGTAAATGTCAGATTTTTAAAATAACGAATATGTAGGCCGAAGTAATTGTGACAGGTGAAGTGAAGCTCGAAGCCTTTACATAGACTCTCTCTCTCTCTCTCTCTCTCTCTCTCTCTCTCTCTCTCTCTCTCTCTCTCTCTCTCTCTCTCTCTCTCCCAGACATTGGTTCCCGTCTATCCTCCCTCTCTCATGTATCCTGCGTCTCAGATGCCCATATAATATATAGGTTGTAAGACCAGCCTACTATGTAGCATATCAGTCCGGGAGGGTCGCAGAGCGGCCTTTCCTATCGTTTGTTTACTGGACTTGACATGTGACCTCGGACAGTTCCCTCCTGTTGTTCTTGCACGCCATGCCAAAAGTGTTAGATATAAGAGACAAATTTGATGCTTTCTCTAAATTTAGACATCTGATTGCAATGGAGCAATATTCATTCGGTTGACTTTGTTGTGCCTGATGAGGCAACACTTGGTATGAATAATTTCGGTCAAGTATAAGGCAACAATAAGCCTTTTTCTATCATTAGGAAAACACAACCCAGAGACAGGCTGAGATCGAGACCACCCATTCCAAGCCTGGCTCCCCTGAGGTCCGTGCATTTCTTTGATAAGGAGGGACTGTCGAGAGGTCGAGAGAGACC
Source organism: Theodoxus fluviatilis (assembly GCA_034096865.1). Taxonomy (NCBI): domain Eukaryota; kingdom Metazoa; phylum Mollusca; class Gastropoda; order Cycloneritida; family Neritidae; genus Theodoxus; species Theodoxus fluviatilis. The sequence goes on from JAWQFJ010011689.1 coordinate 10,362, forward strand.
CCATTCCATCTGGGGGAGAGACCACTGCCACCTTGGTCTTGGGTTTGGTCTAGGCCATTACCATCCGGCCTGGGACCAGCCCGCAGCTCCTATACCCATGGGTAACAATAAAGTTGTGGAAAGTAGCAGCGATTTTGTCTCATGCCTGGGCCCTTGTACCATCAAGCCTTGCCTCCACCCCATCACATAATTATAACTGTGGAGGACACAGGCAGATGGAGTTAAATTCGGAAGATGAGGCAGAGGAAAGGAGATTTTTGTGCGACTGGTGAAAGAGAACCCACCCACAAAGCCTCAGTCTTGCCTGCTTGTACAAATGTGCTTAGAAAGTGACCACGACAAAAGTCTGCAGTTTTGAATGGTTCATATTATGATAGTCTTTATTTTACGTCGACACTCATTTTGTCGTGAGTTCAATCCTTCCCACCGTGGAGCACTGGCAGTATAATCTTTGAGGTTGCAAAGTCCCCGACCAAGTACAAGCATTGGTGTTTACTGCTTTGAACCATCCAGGCCTTCGTATCTGACGTACATGAAAGACAGAGCAAGTAATATCAAATGTGACGTAACTGGATGCACTTGCTTCTACAAACCAGAAGTCGATGTATTGTATGGTTGATTTGACTGTCCTCAGCATTGGATGGTGGGCCGGACCGGAACAAAAATCGACCGCCAGCCTAAAACCAATCCTAACTCAGTTTTGGGGGTGTTTGGAGATGCAAGTATTCTTGAAATCTGCAGTCCTTTCTGATTAATTTGATTCACGAATGATCGCTGTAGGATCATAACTGTAGACGCCTTGCCCATTTCAAGAAATATGTCGTACCAGCACAATTTCGAGGGGAGGGGGGAATGGTATCTGAACTTTTCCTGCACGACTGTTACATAGCGGATGTAAAGTATTACAAAGTTTATGTTCACGCTTTAAAATATATTTTTCACGCAAATATTTCGATGACATGAACATTTAGGTAAGGCTTCCTTAAATGGGCCACACTAGTGGGCTCTTCCAAGTAGAGGAGTGCTTGAAGCTGGCGTGCTGCATCGCCTAACGGGCCACAACACTTCACTGGCTTAGATTTGCTAACACACAAATAACTGACTCACACGTAAACTCAAGCACACATCAATAACGCACCGTGCACACAACGACGTACCACGCACCAGTTAATACCTTTTACACGTTCTCGAGATCCTTACTGCATGATAAAAAAATCCTGAATTAACATTACCCGCAACTGATGTGTAGCGATTCCGAATCGATTTAGACTAAAAATATCGTACGCGGTCGATCGAATATTCGAAACATCGATGTTTTATTCGCAGTGACTCCCACACAGCATGGTGACCAAATTATGTACTCGATCGCTGACTTAATTTGGTGTCCCTGGCGTGCATTTTTGCAAGTAAATGTTACTGACCCAGATTGATCCCCATTAGGTAGCGCAAAATCTCCTAGCGTGAGCTACAAGTAGCTTTGTGCTGGCGGGCAAAGATTATAGGTTACACAAAGATAGTTCATGCCGAGCTTTTGCTCTTTGAAGTTACAAGCAGCTAAAATTGCAGCGCCCCAAGCGGCTTGCACCGAAGGGTTAGCTTCTGCGCATGTGCGTGATATTGTAGTCCGTTTCAACATTGCACATTTAAAATGGTGGACATAGTCTCGCTTCGCGCAGAAAAAGCTGAATTTGGGGACACTAGAAACCCCATCCAAAGAAAATGTAAACCATGAACAGCATTAATTTATCAAATCTGTATGTTGAATGCATCAAAAGGTATTGAAAGCTCCTACTTTTTAACAATCGAAATGCAGGTCACTCGCAGAACCACGTTTGCACAGGTCGACGTGATTGCAACGCTTGGTGACCCTGTTCTCTCCGTGTTAAAAATTATTATTCTTCAAATCGGTCAAATAGTGACGTCACTCGTTCTTCAACCTTGGTAGTTGATGACGTTATCGGAAATTTTAGAATTAGTGGTCACTCGCAAACCTGTGTTTTTCCACCATGTTTGTGCGAAGTCTCCACTAAATCCTATAATCATGTGACTAAATCAAAGATTATAGGTTGACTAAATACAGTGCAATGTTGAAACGGACTATAGGCATCTCCTTTGGTGCTAGCCGCTTGGGGCGCAACGTGTCTCGATCCTCACGAGAATGAGCTAATGAACTATCTTTGTGTAACCTATAATCTTTGTGGCGGGTCAGAAACTGGGCCGCGTTGCGACAAAACAAAAGGGAGGCAACTCTTCCCGTGGGCCGCACTTATCAGATTGTTATCTTCCGTGCAGTGACACTCCACTGCATGTCACGGCCCGGTGGTTGACCACTGATGGAATAGTAGTCCCGTGCAGACATTTATGTTTTTTAGGGGATATTGCTCGTTTGTCCAACAGAAAGCAAACTTAACACTCGATTCAAAACAATGCCACACCAGACATAAAATCAAATATAACAATTTAATAACATAATACAAGAAAGAGCCAGTCAATGCAAATATAATTCCATACCCCACTCACCAATTACCAATATGCCAGAACACTCTAGCACAAATCTACAACAAAAGCTCTCCACAGAACGAACAATCAGCACACATCTACACCAAAAGCTCTTCAAAGCACAAGCAATACCTTCAACTCAAATCATCAATGATATCACCCCACCACACCAATTGCAATCTGCTAGAACTTTCCAGCAGTAATTTCACAACGAATCTATCCACAGAACAACCAATACTTCCTATTCAAATCAACAACAGTTATCACCCCACCACACTGCTTCACAACAAATCTTGTCAAAGAACAAACAATACTTCCTATTCAAATCAACAACAGTTATCACCCCACCACACCGATTCACAACAAATCTTGTCAAAGAACAAACAATACTTTCAATTCAAATGAACAATGGTTATCACCTCGCCACCTCGATTGTAATCTGCTAGAACCTCCCAGCAGCAAGTTCACAACAAATCTTGTCAAAGAACAAACAATACCTCTAAACACTACAATGATAATTTCTACAATATTGCAAAACCACTTCAAAGTGCACGTCACCTCCTCATGATCTTCAACTCAAGTCTACAACGTCCAGGTCCGTCAGCCGTGACGGCCCTGCACCCATACTATAGGCGCACACAAAAAAGAATGAGGGACTTGCCGTTCTGGAAGCTTGGCGCTGTCAGTGACGCTGACTTCGTCAGCAGACGTCAGACCACCGCAGGCACAGCAAGACTAATATGAGACAAAATCACAAAGAAGAACAGCCTTCGAACCGTCACAATGTCACCGTTAAAGGCCTGACGACGAGACACAAAGAAAAATCTTCCCCTCCTTACAACATCAGTAAGGAGACAGGCAAACCAAAACCAGGACTTGCCAACCGGGCGCAAACGGCCCCCTGAGACACCGCTCAGCAAGGAATCACACACACAGCAACGACGAAAAGTGGTACCAATCTCCCCCCTTCAATAGGAAAAACTGACCCCAGAGACTTGCTTTATTTCATTATGGATGCAACAGCATGTTAACAACATTTTCAATGCAAAAATCAACAACAAAATTAGTCACGTGACTTTTTACACGCTTCCCCTCAAAGCATGGTGACATTTCAAAAATAACAAAAGTTCTGAAAGTCTCTAATAACGGGTTGGGCCTCCGTTAACGGTCAAACAGGCTGTGCAGCGCCTCCTCATGCTGTTGATGTGCTGCCTGATGGTTGCTTGAGGAATTGCAGCCCATTCCTGCTGAAGGACAAGGGCCAGCTGCTGAAGGTTCTGGGGAGCTGGAACGACATCCCGGACACGTCTCCCCAGAAAGTCCCACAGGTTTTCAATAGGGGACAGGTCGAGGGACATCGATGGCCATGGCAGGGAATTGATCTGCCGTCTTTGCAGGTGATTCCTGACGACATTTGCTCGATGAGCTGGGGCATTGTCGTCCTGCAAGATGAATCCCGGCCCATGGCGGCGTGCAAAGGGCACAACAAGTGGATCAATGATGTTGTCCCGGTAGTAGACACCATTGACATTGCCCTGGCACACATGAAGGGGCGTTCTGCCAGTGCTGGTGATGCCACCCCACACCATAACGCTGCCCCGTCCAAAGCGGTGGTGAGCAATCATGTTGTCCTGATGATAACGGTCTCCACGATGCCTCCAAACCCGCACCCGGCCATCGTTGAAGTCCAGCTCGAACCTCGATTCGTCCGAAAACATCACGTCACCCCATTGGCGCCTGGTCCATCGTTGGTGGATGCGGCACCAGGCGCTTCTTGCTTGGCGATGGCGTGGTGTGAGAGGCAACACTATCCGCGGTCTAAAGGCGTTCACCTGAGCGTCGTGCAACCGGTTTCGGATGGTCTGGGCGGAGACTTGAACCCCTGCTACCCGTTGGAGGTGTTGTCTCAACCGGGTAGCACTTTGGGTGTTGTTTCGTTGAGCATGATTGGTGATGATCAAGTCTTGACGACGGGTGGTTATTCTTGGTCGCCCACTTCTAGGCCTGTCGACAACTTCTCCGGTATTACGGTAACGGTTCCACAGTCTGCTGATGACAGACTGTGAAACACCAAGGGGTCTTGCCACGTTCACCTGCGTACTTCCGGTCTGTAGCATTCCGACTCCGACCCATCTTTGATCTTCTCTTAGCCGCTGCATGATTTCAACTGAAGTTTTGACCGACTGTGTGGCTAGAACGCACTTGCCAGGAGTGAGTACAGTCAAAAATATTCGATTTGCACGTGTTTTTGACGCAGAAAACCTTTGTGTGAAAATGGAGCATTGACCCCAAACTGCCTTGCGTTAATTTACTTTTTTGCACGAGCATCCAGGAACTAGGTCAATGGTGTGAAAATGTAGGGCAATGGGGTGGCTATCCATGACCATCAATAAATAATTCCTGCCTTCTAAGATTCATCGGATTTTTATGCTTCAAACTCAATATCCCCTACTTTTTTTTAACACTGTATAGGGTTTCTTCACGCCCACCGCAAATGTGGTGCACGTGCTGACGTAGGGCAACTAAAGTTGCACGTGCAAACCGGTTCCTTCACGTCCACAGCAAATGTGGTGCACGTGCTGTCGCAGGGCAACTAAAGTTGCACGTGCAAAACGGTTGAAAAATACATACTGACCCTGCAAAACACGTAAAGGTGCACTAGGCCGGTTTAAAAAACAAACTGGAAGGAAATTTAAAGGTCCTCTACATATTTGAGTCGTGACACTGCAGCCGTCATGAAAAGCCTGAAAAGGTTAGCCTGACCTGGTGACACAGTTACTATATTTACAGTGTATTCTGGGAACGCGCCGAGAACAGGGCGACTGCAGTAGCTCAAGATCAATGGCGTCCTCTCGGACCTATTCGGATCGCTCTGCGTCTGTCCATGTGCAGGTTTTGCGGATCTGCGCGGAGTGCGAGGACTTTGCATTACTTATTTCCTCTACACATGCAGTTCTTGAAGTTCGCTATCTCTGGGGACGAACGTACAAACACACACAGCCACTGCAGAATTTTCTCCCTTTCCATAAGATCTTTTGTGGGCAAACATTAACCACTTCCTCTACTCATTTCCCAACGCGCATTCGCGCACGTTGTCAGCTGGTCTGTCTAGAGTCCTTGGCTTCCTGGATAAACTGGCACTGACCTGCCTCTGAATGGAGTTGGCACAGTGGAACCTCACTTACGGCAGGGAGATGTACAAAGGCTGCAGGTTGCACAGGGTATCTCTTACCTTCGCATTATACCGTAAATATGGCGGACGACATGAAAACGATCGACCGTTGTGAGATGCGTGGCAGCGAGGGGGTTCAGACTGCACAGCAGCAACTCGCGCGCCGCGCACGTAAGATTAATGCGCGATCTACTCCAGGGTGTGTCTGCGGCACTGATTTACAGTGCAGTGAAATGGCACGATGAAAAAAGTGCGCCTGAAAATGTAAGTAAGCATGGTTCGAACCAACCAGGTGTGTCCGGTTCTTTCTATCTAGTTGTTGTCGAAGTGAGACGTGCGTTTCCTTACATCCTACTCGGGAGGCATGCTTCTCACCCATTCGTTATATTGTTCATATTCGTTTACCAACTGTTGTACATATATAAGCAACTGTGTACTTTTTCTTATCTATCCAGGATTGTCATTTCTTTGTGAACAAGGACAATTTGTAAGATAGGCAGAGATGCCTAAAATGTAATCCTTGATAAATAAAGACTCACTTACTCACTCATCACTCATTCACTCACTCACTCACTCACTCATTCACTCACTCACTCACTCACTCACTCACTCACTCACTCACTCACTCACTCACTCACTCACTCACTCACTCACTCACTCACTCACTCACTCACTCACTCACTCACTCACTCACTCACTCACTCACTCACTCACTCACTCACTCACTCACTCACTCACTCACTCACTCACTCACTCACTCACTCACTCACTCACTCACTCACTCACTCACTCACTCACTCACTCGCTCGCTCGCTCGCTCGCTCACTCACTCACTCACTCGCTCACTCACTCACTCACTCACTCCACTCATAAACGGCCGAGGCACCGGCGAGGACGGACACGTTAGCGTGAGCTCCGACACCAGCAACCTGTCTGCAGATATAGCGGCCTCTAAAATAGACTGCCTTTCCCTCTCGGAACACCAACGGCTTTTCTATGCTGGGTGTATGAAAAAGTGGAAGTATGAAACTTTTTTTACAGCCTACTTGTGATATTTTGTGAAATTGAATGACTGAGTTGTGCTCACAACATGTCGACGACCCTCGAATGTTTCTGTGCTCTCTAATATTTCTCTTTAACAAACGGATGATACTGCGTCTACTGTGCTTTCTCCCTTTGGAACCTTCAGGGACCATACTTCAAAACTGTAAGTCTGCAAATGTTTTGGATTCATTTTGTTTGTATTAACCCTTGCCGCTGGGTTGTGTGAACGAACAGCGGAATATAGAATGCTTCCGTCGTCTCCCGTTCGCCTATAGCCAGTGCACTAATGAGCAATAACTGTGCATACATGTACTAATACAGCGTCCCGTGAATGTGTGATACGGCCTGATTGTGTAACTGTGGACAGGGATGAATCTGATTTAGACATTCTTAGCGCGCCAGTGAGAAATAGTGAACCGTGTTTGGTAAAACTGCACGACACTAGTGTTATTAGTGCTCTCCGTAGACCACTACGGCCACCACTCGGCACTGGCAGTAGATAGAGACCTTGTATAAACTTTGCTTGAAACTCAAACCCTGGATACAAAGCGGTGTTTTAGATCAAAACTATTGATTTGTTTCTATGCTTGTGATTGAACCCATGCGCAACATTGGAATTGAGGAGTCTTGTTTGGCCTATGGGGCTCGAAAAAGAGAATTTATGTCAGTAGAATCCGCTAAATGAACCTCTAAGAGATGGGTTTCTAACAAGGTGTAGATTTTCGACTCATCACTGTGTGCAAAGATGCCTGGGCATCGACCTTGACTTATTCAGACAGCGAATAGGTGTTCATCATGCCTGTACTCATGCGTGCACAAGGAAACCAAAAAAAGCAAGCGGCATCATCTTAGGCGAGGGGTGGAAACACCCCCCCCCCCCCTCCAGTTTGCCTCTGTCCGCGCACAGCTGTGTTAAGGCGCCTATACACATACCGGTTGTCCCCCGATTTTGCTGCCGATCGGGTCAAGAATTGGAAAGGCGCCTACACACGTAATTGTTGTCCCCCGATTTTGCTGCCGATCCGGTCAAGAATCGGAATGGTTGACTCATTTGCATACAATCCGGCCTAATTCTTGTCAGTAGAGCAGGCTCTATTCCCCGACCCGGTCCAGACCCATTCCTATGCCGGGCGACGCGAGAGCATCTGTCCATGGCTCGACTGTTCGTAATTAGGCGCGAGAACGAGGCTACGTTTTGCACAGAAAACGCTGTATTTGGGGATACTAGAAACCCATCCAAAGAAAATTCAAGCCATGAACAGCATTAATTTATCAAAGATGTATGTTGAATGCATCAATAGGTCGTGAAAGCTCCTACATTTTAAAATTGGAAATGCGGGTCAATGCACCTTCACGCCGGCACGGCTCCACTGCTTATCGTTGCGTGTGGCTGTCAACCCGATTTTTACACGCACGGTCAGACTGGATCGGGAGCAAAATTGGCTTGAAAAACGGTACGTGTGTAGGCGCCTGAACGGTTGATTCATTTGCATACAATCCGACCCGATTCTTGTCAGTAGGGCAGACTCTATTCCCCGACCCGGTCCCGACCAATTCCTATTCTGAGCGACGCGAGAACAATACATGGAGCCTCGTTGTCGCATTCTGGCGACAAGTTGCAAAATTAAATGGTGGACATGTCTACACTTCACACAGAAAAGGCTGTATTTGGGGATACTACAAACCCATCCAAAGAAAATGTAAGCCATGAACAGCATTAATTTATCAAAGATGTATGTTGAATGCATCAATAGGTCGTGAAAGCTCCTACGTTTTAAAATTGGAAATGCAGGTCAATGCATAATTGTACATGCGGAAGCATCTGTTGCCATGGCTTAGGCGCAAGAACAAGGCGCGGAACCTTGTTGTCGCGTTCTCGCGACTATTCGCAAAATTAAATGGCGGACCTGTCTACGCTTCACACAGAAATCGCTATATTTGGGGATACTAGGAACCCATCCAAAGAAAGTGTAAGCCATGAACAGCATTAATTTATCAAAGATGTATGTTGAATGCATCACTAGGTCATGAAAGCTCCTACATCTTATAATTGGAAATGCGGGTCAATGCATCCACACAGTCGGCACGGCTCGACTGCTTAATCGTTACATGTGGCTCTCAACCCAATTTTTACACGCACGGTCAGACTGGATCGGGAGCAAAATCAGCTTGAAAAATGATACAGAAGCATCGGACATCCCGAGGGTCAGTCTCGACGGCTATCACTCATCCTCATTTATCTCAGGTCGTGTGCTCAACCTGAATTCGTAGTCAAACATACATTAACGGAATTCTATTATGTAATTCATGTTAAGTATTTTACACAAGCCGAGGCTACGCTTGAAGGATGAATACCACACGAATCTATAACTTTTATATTTGTGCTGTTACAGTGTAGGTAGCGTCACATATCCGTCTTTGCTTAAGAAGTACGCCAGGAATAGTTTTCCATATTCAACCCCTCACTGATCCACCCAAAATCCAAACCACGTGTCTAAAGAGGGCGAGAAACTTGACTTGGTTAGACAGTTAGGTTCCGTCCGTGAATGGACGACTTACACAGGAGCAATCCCAATATGTGTTGTTTCGGAAGTCTGTCTTCTTGCATGC
>JAWQFJ010011690.1:0-16568 GCA_034096865.1 Theodoxus fluviatilis
GGAACATGACAACCACATCAGTGCTTTTCTAAACCACCAAGGCAAGTTCTCAGGCATTCCTGTTGTCAATCAAACTGTGCTGGGGCTTCATGACTCTCTCTTCAGCATTTTGTTTCAAAAATGAAAACACTTTGTCAGCAAGACAAAACAGGACTGATGAAACTTGCATACACCTCAGTAAGCCCCAGGAAGTTGGGGCATTAGGTACCAATGTAAAGATATATTTGGGTAAATCTAATCTCATCTAAAACATAAAAAATAACATCAAAATGCATAAAATCACACAGAGGGAGAGAACAAAATCTTATTTTAATTCTAACATAAATTTTTCTGCCAATGCACAGAAGCAAGGTCTAAAATGACATGATGCAGCCCCCACGCCACATTGGTAGTCTCTGACAGCTCAAGGCCAACCCTGGGTGTGTTATTGGAGCAACACTCAAAGCCCAGCAGGCAGTAGTCTCTGCCAATGAGGAGATCATTAAGCAACTCTAGTCTTATGTACAATCGGCAAGGACAATGAGTGTAGAAACCACACTCATGTAACATTTCACAACATATTTGCACACACACAAACTTTCAATGTGTTGCAAATTAGGAAATTTGATTGGAGTACACAGATATCAGTTACTTTCCACAGGTTTTAAAGTCTTACTGCTTCTTTAGCTCACTAATCAAATTGAACACAACCCACAGACCATAGCAAAACCCCCGTTTCATCTCCCCTTTATGATGGTGTATGGCAATACAGTAAGCTGCATGTGATACCAAGCATCAAACAAAGTGTATGATTTTCATTATTTTCCTCTAATTTGTAGGCATGTGTGCGTGACGTCACAAATGTAATGATTGTTTGTTATTCTATTATCATTTCGAATGCTTTTAAAAGCAGTTTAGTGCTTTTGTTTTAAGTTTTAGCGTGTTATTTGGTTTTCAAATTCATATGCCCGATCGACCACATGTGGTCACGTGACCCAAACCGCGACCTCTGATTGGTTCTTAATTAATTGAGCGATCGACAACAAGAAGAATGAATTAATTAAGTTAAAATCTATTTGTCAGTTTTCTTTTATCCTATTAATCAATAGCTCTAGCCATAATGATTCCAGATATATCTTTGGTTTTCTTCTAGCTTTGAAAATAAAAAAGTTATGAAGGTTTTTGTTGTTCAGTGAATGTAATCTCAAATCTGGTCACAAGTTTTCTATTGTCGTTATAATTATAGTAAAACAAAGGGCCGGATTTTATTCAATTAAAAATTCATAACTGTTAAACAAATTGACCCACAGTGTTCATACTTATACCATTGGAATGGTCTTTTTATTCTCTTTTCAATGAATTACATTTCATTCATGTCATTTACCTTTCATTTTTTTCTCACACATACCTACGTGACCGTGACTAGAGGGGAGTTCAGGAGGCTCAGTGATGCTCAGCGCTGCACAGCGCTTGCGCCGTGAAATGACTTGTTCAGGATGCGCAGCGCTACAAAGCTCCGAATCACATGCAGCGCTTTGCAGCGCTACGCATCGTGAACAAGCCGTTTCACGGCGCAAGTGCTGTGCAGCGCTGAGCAGCGATTTGAATCGCTGCGCGTCCTGAACAAGCCTTATGTGCCTATAACCGCAAACACAGTGGCTGACAGCGACTGACCAACAAAAACTCACTTACCGCACCAGAAGATCCTTGCCGTACACACAGTCGGTTCTTGCTCTTTCTAGACAGACAATTAACAACGTCTTCTATGCGAAGGCTGTGTGTGAACTGTTGGACGCCATGTTGAACTGTTAGAAATCGACCTTCACTTTGAAACAGCAGCAGGGTCAACTTCCAGACAGCCTGTATCCCGCTAGATTCATAAGTTTTGTGACCAAAATTATGGATTGTGGTCAAGGGGGAGACTTTTTTTTCTTCACTCCCTTGCATGAAAATTAGAGTGTAGGAGTGCTGTAGATAAGATGTCAGGGGGATTGGGAGGGGAATTGGTGTTGTGGGTCTGTTTGTTTTAATAAATTCTGAGCTATTCTAGTACAGTAGTCGCCGCTTATAAAACACGCGGTTAATAAAAACAGCCGTTTTTTAAAAACAGTTTGTCCGGTCCTGATTTACATCGTTACTGATGGACATGTTCAACACGCAAACGGTTAATAAAAACGCCGCTTATTAAAAACACTATTGTTCGGTCCCAATTTAATGTGTTTTTAATAAGCGGCGACTACTGTATTTCAAATGTTTATGCATATTATCTGAGCCTCACAGGAAAGAGTATTGTTTTATATGTGAGAGAAATAATAATGTATACTGGTTAGTTGTAATTATACATTGTCAATTGCAATGCTCTTGAAAAGAATGGCAGCAAACAAAACACCAGTGGCTAACAAATTTTCGGTTTTTGCTTTTTCGGCGATTGGTGGTGAGAGGTAGAGACTTTGGAATGATCATCTCACAAGCTGGTGGTAAAGTGGCAAACATGTCCAATCATATGTCAGTGTGTCAGCATGTAACTTAACGTTAAGAATTTTTTTTTTAAGAATGATTTTGATTTTTTTTTAGAGGGGTGGGGGTGGGGGAGTGGCAGGGTAACTTGCACTGACATGCTCTCTACTATGTGAACCATTTTTTCAGAAAAGGTGTGAAATCCCCTTCTCTTCTGCTGTGCAAAAAATCAAGATGATTGGATAATTCTGAGACCCTGTTGCTAAGGAGAATGTGTGAGGATTGCATGCAAAACTTTGAGGTCCGTTTTCTCAAAACAAGTCGCGACTGAGTTTTCAACTTCAAATCGCTATAACTTCCACAATTTTTGAGCTACCAGGTTCGCTTTGGTGTCAAATTAATCAGGAAACTCTGTAGAATTCAAAAATATAAACATCTCAAAATGATAAAATCCACCTTAAGACTGGGTTCGGTGGTGCCGGGTCAGCATATGGTCGTTTTCACTTGCCTCCCCCCCCCCCCCCCCCCCCCCCCCCCCCCCCCGCTTCCGCTCCCACGTTTCGGCTGAGGTTGAAGCGCATGTCTTTCCGCCCCCCCCCCCCCCTCCCCCACGCTCTCACGTTTCGGCTGAGGTTGAAGCGCATTATAGGGATGTTCTCCTCCCCCCCCCCCTCCCCCCTGCTCTCACGTTGCGGCTAAGGTTGAAGCGCAGCCATAGGATCGTTCTCGGTCCTCCCCCCCCCCCCCCCCCGTTCTTTAAAAAGTTGGGAAACCCCTCCAAAAAAATGAACTGATCCACGCCTGGGAAGGACTATATGAATGGTGTGAACTATGTGCCAACAAGGATGAACATGTGAGAGTGTGTGTATGTGTGCGTGTGTGTGTGTGTGGGGGGGGTGGGGGTGGGGGGGGGGGGGTGGCGGGGGGGGCGGGGGAGTGTATGCGTTGATGATCGTGTATGTATGCTGTGTGAGTGTGGTTGTTGATGTGCATGCCTGACTCTTGTTGATCTTTCCTGTGATTGTGTTGTGTTGTACATGTGTTATTTATGGTTGAAGATCGGGTATGTGCATGCTTGTGTCTTTTGTTCCTTCTGTGATTACTTGTTGCGATGTAGACTGTTTCTCTATTAAATTGAATTGCCTATATGATGTAGCTGTTGCAGTCGATCTTCTCTTGCAATCGATGTACGGGGGTTCTCGATCCTGGCTTGCACTAGGAAGTCGAAGTGACAGACACTGGTGGTCGTTTCCAATAAACTTTATTCACGCACTGATGAAAACACAGTGGTGAAAATCAGCTCGCCGTAACCGTCGTAACAACTTGTAGCAGCTTCACTCTCCACACTATGTACTAGCAGAGGCTCGCTTCTCACACAAGATAAGCTCGATCTCACCGTATCTCAGTGTCGCGAGCAGGTTGCGGGTTTGGGGGGTTAATTTTCGTGTTCGGGTTCGAACTTGTGTGTGCATGCTGGGCGTGTAGTGTGTTTGTAGCGCGTTAGCGCGCTCGATCCTCGTCCGTGCTTTTCACTGTTTCACGTGAGGGTTGGCGTGGTGAGTGAACTCTGTGCACCCTCGCAAGGAGGAAGGAGCATGAATTCTGGATACACCGCCGGCGAAGCATGTCCCGGTGTCGCAGGATATTTCGGAACCGGACGAATGGGAACCATTCCGATTTATCCTGGCCCTGGTGGCAGGATTTTTGGGAACCATTCCGATTAATCCTGACTCTAGTGGCAGGATATTTAGGAACCATCAGGATATTTCGGAACCGTCTAGAAGGTCATTAGCCGACATGCATTTGTGACTTTACGACTTTTTCTAAACAGATTGTGAAGAGTTTCTCACACTTTGATGAGGTAGTGCAATAAATCTCTTCTCACCTACCTGTTTATCTCTTTGTTTATGATGCATTCACGCACAGAAGGCCCATATGGCTTCACTAATATTCTGTCTGCATCATTCCGTGTCAAAATTCATTGAGTTACAACTCACTGTACTCCAGCGCGTGAGTTTTGAATTACAAAAAAAAGTGTACAAAGTGTAAACTCTGATTTGAAACCTTTTAGAAACTCAGAAAATCATACGAAAGCATCTACAAGGTGGTTCCGAAATATCCTGGTGGTTCCGAAATATCCTGCCGCCAGGTGCGGGATAAATGGGAATGGTTCCGAAATATCCTAGGATTTTTGGGAACCGGTTCCGATTTATCCTGGTTCCGAAATATTCTACGACACCGGGCCCGTTGCAGTTGTAGCAGGTGATGGACGGTTGCTTGCGTTGCAGTGGCCCTTCGTCACGCCTGCTCTTCGTAACTTCGGCCAGAATAATCTTCTTCAGGATGGCTTCAAACTGGCCGACGCTCTGTCCCGCTCCCTCTGTGGTGGGGTACGGGCAGCGCTAGCTGTTTAGCCTTTCTCGTTCACCAGTAGTGAGAATCAAACTGCTTCTCCTCCCAGTTGTAGAGCCATCGATTGCATGATTTTATTAGTAGATAATTTTTTTTGCAGTTTCCCTAGTATGCATTCGTGTACTGGGAATTCCGTAGTTTTGAAGCGTTGTATTGCGTGGGAGCCCTTTGTAAGGAATTTACGTCGGGATATCAAAGAAAGATTATAGAAGGAGCGATTGTGCTTGCGGGAACAATTAAGGGACAAGCCCTGTCAGATAAGAGAGAGAATTGGAGTTGATTATAGAAGGAGCGATTGTGCCTGGGGAACAAGGGCTAAAGGAGATAAGGGTTGGAAGGGGAGAGAAGGGAATGGGAGAAGGGATTCGGCAGGCGAAGAGGGAGGGGGATCCCGTGGAAACACAGTTGTGTCGTCAGAGCATCGGGTTGTTGTGCACACATTTGAACCCCCACCCGCCCAAGCTCACACGCGAGAGAGAAGGACACCAGAAGCAATTAAATAGAGACATAGAAAGAGAGTCACACCCCGGAGCCCACACGCACACAATACCTTGTCTCTCTATATGTGCCCACTACAACAGCACAATATCCCAATCGACTGCTCAACAGCCACGGTACAACAGCACCATATACACCCACAAGAGAGGTCGAGAGAGGCATAGATAGAGAACTGAGAGGTGTTCGATGGAGGATAGGCCACGAATGAGTCCGCAGCAGTTGACATGGGGCCGGCAATAGTTATTCTGGCATCCTCTGCAGAAAGGTGGAGTGCCCACGAGCACACTATTACAGATCTGCTTGGCGTACCACCGCACTCGCACAGTGTGATTGCATCCCATATGGTACAATCCCGTTAGGGCCCGACAGCAGTAGGATTGTTGCGCGTCCACCATTACAGAACCCAGAGCATCAAGTAGCCGTGTGGCCCCCCTCCCCCCCCTGCATCGGTATCTTGTGTGGAAGATACATAAGTCAGCAAGGCATAGTGTTCACAAACACAGACACAGAGATGGAAGATTACACCATGCAAAGGGTTTCTTTCTTCAAGTAGTCATGTTATCTGTGCGGTGCACCCCGACGGGTAAGGCGCATGCAAATCGTGTGGTGCTGTGAGACTGCTGTGCAGACAGCGAGATGCAGCGAACGATTGTCTGGGTTGGCCGACAGACAGTTTGTGTGTATGTGGGCACTGAGTAGGACGTTGACTTTTCTGTCGCCGCGGTGGTATGTGCAGTGGTTGTGCAGATGGTGACGAAACGCGTGTGTGTGCACTAAGAGTTGCGCGCGTGCACGGTGTCTTTTATTCAGCGTGTGGTGCAGAAGATAGGGCAGGCTGAGGTGCTCCGATAATGAGTATGGATGTGATGGTGGTGATGATGAATGTGGATGAGATGAGATGGTAGTAGCTAGTTGATGTATCCGCACACAGGGCATGTAGCCGGGGGTATGGGCAGAATAGCTTGGTCAAGTGCGTGATTGATAGTGGAGGAGCAAGGGGCAGAGCTTGTAACAAGGAACCAGGCCTTATCTTCGTCGTTCCAGCCGTTGATCCTTGCCGCCGTCTCGAACTGGATCCGGTAAGCCTCCCACGAAGTCTTGCCGTCATAGAATGTCGGGCGTTGGATGGGACGGCTTTCCACACTCTCCGTGACGACGAGGGCACGCTGCGAGAAGGGCTGAAGGCTGGAGCATTCGGTGACAGGTTCGTCACGAGCTCTCTAGTTCTCGTTGATGGTGGTAATGGCTGCCAGTGCTGGTTATCCACGCTGTCCGTCTGCAGAAAACTTCGCATCTGCGCCATCCTTTCTGCAAGCTCTTGATGCAGTTCTTTTCGCAGCCGCTGGTGCTCCTGCTCCAGACTAGTGACACGCTCCTCGACTTCTGCTATCTGGTGGGTCACTTTCTGTCCTAGACTCTGGAGTTGGTTGTTCGTTTGCTGCTGGAGCTGAAGCAGACGGTCCTCTCTCTCCTCTTGCCGTTTTCTTTCTTCTCTCTCCTGGCGCAGGCGTTCTTCTTTCTCCTCCTGTCGTCTTATTTCTTCTTCTTTCTCTTGGCGCAGGCGTTCTTCTTTCTCCTCCTGCCGTCTTCTTTCTCCTGGCGCAGGTGTTCCACTTTCTCTTCTAGCTTCTTCCTGTCGTCCTCTTTCTCCTGCTGCATTTGCCTCAGCATGGCGATGATGTCAGCTATCGTCGTTTCCTCAGCCATTTTCCTGCTCCGTAGATTGTAGGACATATACGACCTAGATCCCACTTCTGACACCAATTTGTTGCGAATCTGTCGTGCGGCGTAGTTTCCCACTGTTCACGACATGTGGTACGTTCAGATGATGTTTCAAGTGAGCTGCAGGGGCGAAGACGATTTTTCCACCTCTTTATCTGAACGTTGTGATACAAGCTCTCAGTAAACCTAGGTGGAAGGGGGTCTGTCTAAGCAGGCACTGCAGCCTCTATTTTTCTCTGGGACAGCCAGGGAGCAGAATAACAGGGGGGGGGGGGAGGAGGCAGAGAAGCGGGGGGGGGGGGGGGGGGGGGGGGGCATGGACCATAGATATTGTACTAGAGATAATCTATGGTGCTGACACAAGGCGGCGCCGGACAAGGCAGCCGTGATAGCAACTTCTCAGAGCACAGAGCGGCGAGACGACTCATGTTTATGTTGTGAATATTTCTGTGGGTTGCTTAGATTTGTTTAATTAGTGCATGCCTCTCCCAGCCTTGCGATTGTGGGAGATGTTTATTTATCCCAGCTGCTGTCTCCACCAAAGTAAACATGAATCGTCTCCCGCTCTGTGCTCTGACAAGTTGCTATCGCTGCTGCCCTGTCCTGCGCCGCACTGGTCAGCACTCTCTCACGCTTCTCTGCCTCCTCCTCCTCCCCACCCCCCCCCCCCCCCCCACTACACCCACCCCCCCCCCCCCCCCCCCCCCCCCCCCCCCCCCCCCCCCCCCTCCGCCCCCCCCCCCCCCCCCTGTTTCTGCTGCGGTCTGGCCAGTTAAGTGGAGGCTGCAGTGCCTGCTTAGACAGAACTCACATTTCCCATCGGCTTCACTGAGCGCTTTGTAGTTGTAGCAACCGTGAATAAGTGTGAAATCGTCTTCGCCACTGCTTTCTCATCTTGACATACGACATACCCACTTTCGTGGAACAGTGGGAAACTACGCACACACGACAGATTCGCAACATTTACTTTGGGGGAGACAGCAGCTGGGATAAATAAACATCTCCCACAATCCCACAGCTGGGAGAGGCATGCACTAATTAAACAAATCTAAGCAACCCACAGAAATATTCACAAGAGCACAATCTCCGAAGCTCGACTGAGTTTTCAACTTCAAATCGCTATAACTTCCACAATTTTTCGCGAAAGCAACAGCACAATCTCCGAAGCTCGAGGCGGAAATCGACTAACGTCGCGTTACACAACAAGCTAATTTTAGCTTAACTCGATCGCGGGTCAAGGCCAATGACCTGACCGATACAAAATCAACTGTGCTGCGATTACCGAAACGACCTCGTCGGTCTCAACTACATGTACAACTCCATCAATGTAAATGGACAAAACATCATGAACTACACTACCTCAAATAATACCCAAGCTAGCCAACCTTAACAAGCAACAACACACAACAACAACAACAAATACCGGGAAAATCAATTCGCACATCAAAAACTAATGATTGGAATTGACATTTTCATGGTTTTTGTAGGTATTTTCCGGTGTTTTCCGGCATTTACTCGAGTTTGGATTGTGGGGCGAAGCGGTTTAGATAGTGGGGCGAAGAGGTTTGGATAGTGGGGCGAACCGGCAAGAATGTGGGGCGAAGAACGAAGCGGTTTGGGATAGTGGGGCGGAAGGGGGCAAGGAATGTGGGGCGAAGCGGCAAGAATGTGGGGCGAAGCGGCAAGAATGTGGGGCGAAGCGGTTGGGGCGAACTGGCAAATGGGGCGAAACGTCCATGACCCTCCAAAAGCAGAGCGGAAACACGGAAATGTAGCATTCAAGTTCATTTTGTTGTATTTCTTTACAGAGGTGTCTGTATGTGATCACTGTGAACTAGTCCAATCTTAATACGCATTGTCTCACATGATTTGCCTTTCTTCTTCTCCAGTAGCTTTCCTGTACACAGAGGCTTGCCAGCAACTCGCCAACTCGTCATACTGTTAGCAAAGACGTGCTGTACTGAGGCTGAACAGGCACATAGCGCCAAGGAAATAATAGCATCTTACATCTCACAGTTCCCTCCACCCCTGCCTGACCCCACTCCTACCAACCAACTAAGGAAACACGGGCGGAACAACGCCTCCATACACCAAGTATATGTGCTAGGAATGGCAGAACTACGCCAAGGTCCCATTCTCTCTACTTTTCAGGATAAACCGAGATTCCTGAAACTTAAACTAGGCGTGGCGTCTTTGTGTAGCATGGCCCAGAGGCAACCAGTTGCCACAGTACAATTAATTTCATCTGAGGACACAAGAAATGTATGTTCTGACACATGCCAATAACTCATTGTTGCTATAGATGCAGCATTGAACAGTAAGCAGGTATTCTGAAATACCATACTTGCATTTCTGTGACAATATAAATTTGGTTCTTGTGATGGCTTCGTATACGATTTGTATAAATTAACTCCACATTATGCTTCCCAGTTATAGACAATACACTATAAATATTAAACTGATTGAATCTTTACAATTGTTGTGTAGACAGAAGACGTGGAATGTGTGCTTTGCTCAGTGCTTGGAGATCCTGGACTTTGTCTGGGAAGCCAAGGGCTCCTTCCAAGCTTGAGGTCATGACGTATCATCTGCCTTTCGCTGAAGTGTAAGAGTTCTATTCTAAAATTCAACCTTCTTGTATCGATCATGAGTCTACATTCAAGCCTCAGACAAAACCATTTTGTCCATTCGATTACAAGGATGATTAAGCACAGTTTTTCTGTCATACTAAGACACGTTTTGAATTAAGTCATGAATATTCCACACCCTTTGTGATGTATTAAAGCGTCCTCATGATATGTAATGCTTTCCTGCACAAACACCCGTCACGTCGGGTAAAAGTTTTAAGGATTATGTTCGGCACAATCTCGATAAAATAAATGACGATGCAACGTTTTCTTTGGTATTATTTGTCATTCTTGCAGTTTTTAGAATTGTTCATTTTCCTGCAACAGTAAATGAATGCACGATTTAACGTTCCAGCACACTGTAAATGATATAAGTGTTCCAAAGCTCGCCTTTTATCGAATTTCAAGAAAATTATAGATAATGGAGTGCACGAGAATAAGACAAATCTCTGTCGTTGATGCATATTTACGTTTAATTCATATAACAGACATCTTGTTGAAACTATGGGTAATTTCCATGTTAGGCCATAAAACAGTATTTTCTTTCAAAGTGAATAAATGTCACGTCAGTGCATGTGTGTGTGTGTGTGTGTGTGTGTGTGTGTGTGTGTGTTTGTGCTCGTGCGTGTGCGTCTGTGCATGCATGTGTACGTGTGTATGCCTGTGTTATGTCCAGAAAGCCATAAATGCTTGATGCCGGCCGAGGGATATCAACTTGAGTAGGTATAAAACAGCTGTGCTTCTTGCCCATTCTGATGACATGGTCCGACCATCGGAGTGGGGACTTTAGCAGCATCTTAGCTATCAACATGGGGCTCTGCTCTCACACTAGGTTCCAAGTTATTGTGTGCATGTGACAGCAGCTGCACGCCAGTAAACCCCTTCAACAGGGGGGCCTATATTAGGTGAGGGGAGCCGACTTGTCGATCCCTCGGGGAGTTACGGATATTCCTACCCTAGCATGTAAACACACCTCCAGGACAATGCGAGAAGACATTAACAGTTGAGTAAATGACTATGAGGGGGCGATTCAATGCTTTGTGGAGAACAAAGAGCATGACAAGACACATAAGATGTCTGGCCATCCACTGCAGCCAGAGAAGCCTCCAGCCATGATGACTTAGCACCATGGGATTTCAGTTTCTTCAGCAGAGTGAGTTGGACAAACCCTGTGAAACACCTTTCCCACTTGTCACGGCCCCCTCAAGATCGGGCAGCCAGTTTAGTACAAAACAATATTTTTTAGATAACGGACAACAAGTATCTGATTGAATATCAATTTAAGTATATACACAGTGTACAAATAATACAGAACCCAAGTTCTCACAAGCAATAACCTCTCTACAGGATGCCACAATCACAACACAGGGCCAAGCTCTAAGTATAACCCCATATACTGCACGCACCCACTATTCTATACTCGCTCTTCCCCACGGCGATGACGGAGCTTAACGCTGTCCAGAAATCCACCAACAGGCAAGCTATTGCCGCCGACTGATCCTGTCCGGCGGTGCGCACACATTTCTTCACATTCATGTGACAGTGACCACTCTCTCGGATGTCTTCCTCTGGAGGACATTAGTGGAATGCTACTGAGTGTATGTAGTAGGGGGTGTGTGTGTGTGGGTCTTCTTGTAGCTTTCACTTAGTGCAGGGCGGTGTTGTGTAGTGTGCTCTTGGGCATACGTTGTATGGGTGACGTGACGGGGGGGGGTTGGGGGGGGGGGGGAGTAAGGAGTACGTCTAATGAGTCGTGGTCTCTGTCACATATGGGTAGTATTTATTGTCTGTAGGTATTCGTCCAGTCAATTAAAAGGGGTCCAGCCCCGGTGTGTGGGGGTTGTATGTATGCCTAGTTTGCTACACTCTTTGTACAAACAGTTCTTAAACAGAGAGAGGAGACGAAACAATAGACAAGGAATGCGCCAAGACCAGTGGAAGAGGCAATGAAAATCAGCTTGCCCCAGGAAGTCTTGGGTGACCCACGAGAATATAACCACAAGGAGTGGATTATTTCAGCATGACTCCCTGAAGAAAATAGAACAAGGAGAAAGGAGACGACAGGTGGCAACTCGACAACACGCCGGACACGAGCGGAGAAAGCCCCAAAGCACAGAGAAGACGTACCACCGCAGTAGTCATGCAGTAGTAGTAGTAGTAGTTGAGAGGCTAGATATAGGCCGTGAAGCCTTTTGAACGCCCCATCGCAATGTGTTCTTCTTCTTCTTCTTAGGTAGCCAACACCAACATACTGGTGAAACTGCTACACTTTTTTGCATGCTGGGTATTTTATCTGTGGCCGGCACTCACCCGTCGAGGACATGAGTGTCAGGATCTTTATAGTGCGCGATTTTTGATGTTTTTGACAACACAGGACAACAAGAACGTGAAGAAGAGCATCAAAACCGACAAAAATAACTATGTAGACACTCTAGCGACAGAAGCGGAAGAAGCAGCCAGAAACGAAAACATGAAAGAACTGTATGCCACCACCAAGAAGCTATCTGGCAAATTTAGCAAACCTGAAAGGCCAGTGAAAGACAAGGATGGAAAACAGATTAACGACCAAGAGAGACAGAAGCGAAGATGGGTGGAATATTTTGAAGAACTACTCAACAGATCTGAACCACACGACCCACCTGACATCCAACCAGCGGATAGAGACCTGCCGATAGATTGCAGTGCACCTACAAAGGAAGAGATCCGCAGAGCCATCAAGAAGCTGAAAAGCGGCAAGGCAGCCGGACCTGATGGAATCCCAGCAGAGGCACTGAAGGCAGATGTGGAAACAACTGTGGAGATGCTCCACCCCCTCTTCAAGAAGATCTGGGAAGAAGAACAAGTCCCCACAGAATGGAAGGAAGGCTACCTCATCAAGCTCCCAAAGAAAGGCAACCTGAGCTCCTGCTCCAACTACAGAGGGATTACCCTATTATCCATCCCAGGAAAGGTTTTCAACAGGATCCTGCTAGACCGGATGAAAGACGTTGTTGACGGGCAGCTGCGAGATCAGCAGGCTGGTTTCCGCAAAGATCGCTCCTGTACAGACCAGATCGCAACACTACGTATCATCCTGGAGCAGTCTCTTGAGTGGAACTCACCCATGTACGTCAATTTTATTGACTACGAGAAGGCTTTTGACAGCGTGGACAGGGCATCACTTTGGAGGCTGCTAAGACAATACGGGGTCCCCGAGAAAATCACCAGCATCATCAGAAACTCTTACGAGGGACTTTCATGCCGAGTAGTCCATGGAGGTCAACTCACAGAGGCATTCCAGGTACAGACAGGAGTGAGACAAGGCTGTTTGTTGTCGCCGTTTTTGTTCCTGCTGGCCATCGACTGGGTCATGAAAACATCCACAGCAGGAAAGCGAAACGGCATCCAGTGGACGCTGTGGTCACAACTTGATGACCTCGATTTTGCGGATGACCTGGCCCTTCTCTCCCACACCCAGCAGCAGATGCAGGAAATGACCAGCATTGTGGCAGACAACTCTACTCACCTGGGCCTCAACATCCACAAAGGGAAGAGCAAGCTCCTGAAAGTCAACTCTACCAACACATCGCCCATCACACTGAATGGCGAAGCGCTAGAAGAAGTGGACGACTTCACCTACCTTGGCAGCATTGTCAACAAGCAAGGTGGAACCGACGCAGATGTGAAGGCAAGAATTGGAAAAGCCAGGACAGCAACTGAAAAACATTTGGAGCTCAAGAGACCTGTCCATCAAAACAAAGATCAGGATTTTCAACACCAATGTTAAGTCTGTTCTGCTCTACGGCGCCGAAACATGGAGGACCACTGTAACCACCAACAAGAAGATCCAGACATTCATCAACTCATGTCTGCGCCGCATTCTACAGATACGATGGCCTGTAAAGAGAAGCAACGTGGAGCTCTGGCAACGCACAACCAACAATCAGCAGACCGAGAGTATCATTCAAAGGCGCTGGAGACGGTTAGGAGCACACATTACGCTAAACCGGTCTCACACAATCCACGCAGACAGTCCCTTTCATGGAACCCAAAGGGAAGAAAGAGAGGTATACATGAAGACACACACACGCGCAGACGCACTCACGCAAGCTCGTACACACACATAAACACATGCACACGCACACACAAACAGAGAGAGAGAGAGAGAGAGAGAGAGAGAGAGAGAGAGAGAGAGAGAGAGAGAGAGAGAGAGAGAGAGAGAGAGAGAGACCCCGCTCGAACATACAACATGCAAGAATGAAAATCCTGGACAATAAATCCACCAACATTTTACACAAAAAGCAATTTAAAGAGTCACTTGCAGACAGACACACATCCTGTTGTGTTAAATCTGAAGCAGATCTAGCGGCTGATGTCATGAGAATGTGACGTTTGCCATTTGGCTGTATGCAAACTATCTGTATGACTGAATGGAAGGGAAAACAACCTTCAAACGTTCCATCATGGCATAAAGTTGCTCTGCTTACCTAAAATGACCAGTCCGCTCAGTCGGTTTCAGCTCTTTAGTGTCGATTAGACTGTCGTCTTACTGTCACGCAGCTCACATTGTTTGACTCACCTGTCTGTGTGTCTGTTGAAACACGAGAGTTCCATGCTGCTACATGGCCTTGAGTACTGCTTAGTGTTTGTGAATATGAAAGAGGGGGAATTGCTGAATGCGGATTCTTAACCCTTTTCTCTATAAAATGGACCTCTTGCTCAAATATGGTTTTATATAGTCAACATGTGTCAGTTTTGTAATAGGAAAAACGTTTGACATCCACTATTCTGCGTTTCTGACCGGCTGGTGAAAGTCAACTTCCACAAAGCATATGTTTTTTCGTCTAAGCACGATGAGGTTCCGGATATTCATTTTTAAATATCCGATTTTTGCGCATTAAATTTGCTATGACAATCGAATAATTGGGTAAAGGGTTGGGAGTTGCTTTTGATCGATCTACCACATGATCCTGTGTTTGTGAGTGTTTGTGTATGTGTGTGTGTGTGTTTATTTTTGTGTGGTTGCGTATGTGTTTGTGCTGCATGTATGCTTGCGTACGTGTGTGAGAATGTATGTGTTGTGAAGATTCTCCATTATGCTCGAAGTGTTGCAGGCACAGTTGTTTTGGTGTATCGGTCAGGTCATTGACTGACTCCTGACCCAGTGATGCTAAAATTAGCTTGTTGTGATACAGTACGTCAGTTGCGTCGAGCACTTGAGTGTGGGAGTAAATTCGATATTGTACTGGTATTTTCTGGAATGTGTGTAAATGTATATAAGGAGCGAGAAAGCGAGAGTGAAGGAGAGCAGCAGATACGACCGAGATAATGTGAGAGATTATCTTGTGTGAGAGCGAGCCTCTGCTGTACTGTGTGCAGAGTGAAGCTGCTAGTGAGTACTACGGATTGCTGTTGGCTGATTTTCACTACTGTGTTTTCGTCAGTGCGTGAATAAAGTTTATCGGAAAACGACCACCAGTGTCTGTCACTTCGACTTCCTAGCGCAAGCCAGGAGAACCCCCGTACATCAGGATATTGCAAGAGAAGAGTGCAACATTGGTTCCGCAGACGGCGAACAGTCTAAGCAGTGACAGTCAACAACGGAAATGGACGGCGACAAGCGCGTGACTCGAGCCGCCGCATGCACGGAGGCGACAGAGCAACCAACGGAAGACATCACAATGATGATGAAACTCCAGCTCGACCAACAGAGACAGCAGAGAGAAGCCCTGGAGGAGGAAAAGCGACACCGAGCAGGGGCGGATCTGGGGGGGGGGTGCAATGGGTGCAATTGCACCCCCCCCAGCGGGAAAAAAAAAAAAAAAAAAAAAAAAAGAAGAAAAAAAAGAGATATGTTGATAATGTAGTAATGTAAATGTAATTGCACCCCCCCCCCCCCAAGCAAAAAGACAAAAAAATGAGAGAGAGACTCAGGGAAAGAGATGTTGATAAATATTGGAATGTAAATATAATTGCACCCCCCCCCCCTCCTCGGCTTAAAAAAAAGAAGAAGAGAGAAGCTGATAAATATAGTAATGTAAATGTAATTGCACCCCCCCCTCCCTCGGCAGAACAAAAAAGAGAAAGAGATGCTGATAAATATAGTAATGTAAATGTAATTCCACCCCCAGCCAAAAAACTAACTAAATAAATTAAAGAAATAAAATACATAAACAATGATAATACATAAATAAAAAATGGAAAGAGAAATATGTTGATAAATATAGTGATGTAATTGCACCCCCCCCCCCCCAGCCAAAATAAAAAGGGGTGGGTGGGTGCAGAGAGAGAGATGCTGATAAATATAGGAATGCACTAGTAAAATTAAATGTAATTGCACCCCCACCCCCCACCCCCATATAAAGATTATTAAATTCGAGGTATGATCTTGTTGCAAAGACTTTTTCCTCATGTGTGAATTGTGATTCTTTATTATTAACATCGAACTTATTTAGCACTGTACATTTTCGAGCATGTGCTTCCCAAGAGAGAGACAGTTGGTCCTATCTCCACCCCCCACCACATCAGTGGCAAAATGTATCGCCTGAAAATAGCACTTTACACGCTCAGATTGCACCAGATTGCACCATTTTGCTTCCTTTTTATAAAAAAAATTCCGGGGGGGCATGCCCCCGGACCCCCCTAGCATGCTCGGCGCTTTGCGCCGTCGGTTCGGCGCGAAGCGCCGAACCTGATAAGATACAAAACAAACAAAAAAGAACTTTGCACCCCCCCCCCTTTCAAAACCCAGATCCGCCCCTGCCGAGAACGGAAAGAGCTAGAAGAAGCCGAGCATCGCCAGCAAGTAGCTGCAGACCGCGAGCGGAAGAAGGCAGAGGAGAAGGCAGATCGCCTGCGTCAGGAAGATTTGCTGCAGACCATCAAAGCCAGGAC
>JAWQFJ010011691.1:7500-17500 GCA_034096865.1 Theodoxus fluviatilis
GTAGTTTCATTTTGGACCATTTGACCATCCCACTCCCTTTTGAAATCATACTTCAACAATAATGTTTTAATACCTGTTGCCCAATTATGTTTCCCATCAACTAAGCCAAGCATAGACATGTACACTTGGTAAGGGTATCTGTCTCGCTCCATTCTAAGTAGTTTTAACCAATATTTCACCGAGCGTAATTTAGCATTTATGTCCAGTGGATACCTCCCTGTATCTCCATAAATCATAACGTTGGGTGTGTTAAAGGCAACATTGAGAAACCACTTCAACATGTACATATGGACAGTTTCAATGCATTTACAGTCATTGGTGCCCCAAATTTCTGATCCGTACAACAGTATAGGCTGAATTTGTGCGTCAAAAATTTTGTACAATATTTCAGGCGTAACAATGGTAAGCTTTCTCAAGGACCTTTGGATCTGAATGGACGCTGCTTTGGCTCTGGTAACTATATCGGATAACATTGTATTTGTACACAACCTGGTAGATAGAGTCACTCCAAGATACTTGTACTGTGCGACAACCTCAAGCCTGGAGTCACCCATCACCCATTTTTCGTGAGCAGCCACATATCCTCCATTTCTAAATATAACAACTTTGGTTTTTTCTATGTTTATCACAAGACCTAGTCTATCAGCAACATTTTTTAGGTTATTGATTTGATTCTGCAGACCAGGCACCGTGTCGGATAGAAGTACAACGTCATCAACGAAAAGCAACAGAAACAGTTCCACGCCATTAGGTTCTAATTGAACCCCATGTTTTCCTTTCGCAATTACTTCACGACTGAAATGTGAAACCAGGAAAGAAAATAATAAAGGAGACATTTTGCAGAGAGAGAGAGAGAGAGAGAGAGAAAGCGAGAGATTGTTTGAAATGCATGTATACGTACAATGCTGTTGATCACGTTTCAACAATTAAAAAAAATGCAATCTATGAATTCACGTAGTATCTCCCTCCCATCCCCCCCCCCCCCCCTTTCCTCCCATTCATGCACAAAATACTATGAAAGTCCAACCGATAATACAAACAAAAACTCAAAGACCCTGACACACTTCTGCAGAGTTCCTTTATTAGCTCATTTTCTTGAAAGTTTGCACCAAGACATTATCCTCGTATGTCGATGTCTGAAAAAGAATGAGAAAAGAAATGAGTACAAATAAGCAACACCGATTAAATGTGACACTGAGTTTGATGAATATTTCCTTAATTCCAAACGTTCAATTGGGAAGGATTTGCTTTAGCTAAAAAGAATACTTTACTGGCGTATGTTGTATAACAGGGACATTTATGGATATAAAAAAGGGTAAGGTAAGGTAGGGTGCTTGCTTTCATATTACTTGTTTCATCTATTAATGGCTGTTGGATCCACACGATTTTACCATCCTTGTCATCGTAATGCGTAGCAAAGAGTGTTTTGTAGAGTCGTAGGGATTGTCAATATTAACTGAACAACTTGCCTGCACTGTCGTACGACACAGCAGGTGCAGTCTAACGAATGCTTGCAGTATACAGTGTGTGTGCGTGTGTGTGTGTGTGTGTGTGTGTGTGTGTGTGTTTGTGTGTGTGTGTGTGTGTGTGTGTGTGTGTGTGTATGTGTGTGTGTGTGTGTGTGTTTTGTGTGTGTGTGTGTGTGTGTGTGTGTTTGTGTGTGTGTGTGTGTGTGTGTGTGTGTGTGTGTGTGTGAGAGAGAGAGAGAGAGAGAGAGAGAGAGAGAGAGAGAGAGAGAACGAACGAACTGGTTTATTTGTTAGGCCTCCGGCCTTTCACAATGATTACATGTATACGTCATCGGCAGTTATAATTTCCAGTGCTTCACGTCTTCTCTTTAAGGCATAATACAAATACATGGCGGTTGATCTGATCATATAATGGTCGTTGGAGGAAAATAAATTTCCGACATTACTGAAGCCGGTAATGTTGTATAAGTATTTCTGCCTGATATCTTCATAAACTGGACATACATACAGCATATGAAATTCACACTCAAATTCCTCATTACAAGCTGGACAAACAAACAGATCGTCTGGAGAGTCTCCGTTGTAGCGAAATTTGTGAGGGTGTAATTCACTGAATCCAGAGCGGAATTGTATGTACACATCTCGAAAAGGCTTTTTATCAAGTGCACGAAAATACTCCTCTCTTCCCCATCTGAACTTTATCTGTCTATAAAAGGAATACCTTGCACTCCCTAACAACGCTTGTGCCCAGTCATTACTAAATTCACAGATAATGCTCCTCTTCAGTTCTCTGATAAATTCCCTTTTATTGATCACAGATTGGCCAACCCAAAAGCGCTCAAAACCATATTTGTATAACAAATCCTTAACACGGTGTGCCCAGTTCTCTTGGTTTGAGTTTATCTGCATCCTGTAGGCCATAAGCGGGTAACGAGCGGGTTCCATGCGGAGTATCCTTAACCAGTACCTCACTGAGCGGATGATGCCATTTACATAGAGAGGGTATCTACCAGTTTCCCCATATACGATTAGATTTGGTACCTTGATGGGCAAATTAAGAAATCTCTTCAGTGCTTCCAGATGTACAGTTTCAATTACATAACAGTTGTACAACCCCCATACCTCTGAAGAATACAGCAACACACTGAGGACTTGGGCGTCCAACATTTTATAAAATGCATGAGAGAGAGAGAGAGAGAGAGAGAGAGAGAGAGAGAGAGAGAGAGAGCGGGAGCGTGGGTGCTTGTGTATTTACGTGTGTGTGTGTTTGTGTGTGTATGTGCGCGCGCGCGCATGCACATGTGTGTATGTGTGTGTGCAGGTTTGTGTGTGTGTGTGTGTGTAGGTGTGTGTGTGTGTGTGTTTGTGTGAATATGTGCGTGTGAGTGTATATGTATGTGTGAAGTGCGTGCATGTGTGTGTGTGCTCGAGCGCGCGCATGCGTGCGTGCCTGTGTGTATGTGCGCGTGCGTTTGCATTATGCGCATATGTATGTGTATTTGTGTGTGTGTGCGTGTATGTGCGCGTGCGTATGTGCGTCTGTGTGTGTGTGCATTTATGGGCTTGCGTTTGAACATGGGTGTGCGTATGTGCCCATACATGTGAGCATGTGTGTGTTTGATATTCATAAGATGCTTTCTAAAGCGATGGGACATGCTGAGTTGGAATGACTGATACATCTTTAATTTAAAGAATATTTCATAAAACCGCGTGGATTGATTTAAGGATGAAGTCTTTCGGTATATCGGCCTAAATAGGCTATGCAAGGCCATTAATCACGCAAAATCATCAGAACTGGTTAAAATAGGAGCGAGTTGTTGCGATTTCCCTAGAAATTCATCGCAGCTTCCGTCTGGTGCTGCGTCCTGAGTGGTGAGATAAGACTGCTACTACTGCGTCCTGATTGGTGAGATAAGACTGCTACTACTGCGTCCTGATTGGTGAGATAAGACTGCTACTACTGCGTCCTGATTGGTGAGATAAGACTGCTACTACTGCGTCCTGATTGGTGAGATAAGACTGCTACTACTGCGTCCTGATTGGTGAGATAAGACTGCTACTACTGCGTCCTGATTGGTGAGATAAGACTGCTACTACTGCGTCCTGATTGGTGAGATAAGACTGCTACTGCTGCGTCCTGACTGGTGAGATAAGACTGCTACTACTGCGTCCTGATTGGTGAGATAAGACTGCTACTGCTGCGTCCTGATTGGTGAGATAAGACTGCTACTACTGCGTCCTGATTGGTGAGATAAGACTGCCACTACTGCGTCCTGATTGGTGAGATAAGACTGCTACTACTGCGTCCTGATTGGTGAGATAAGACTGCTACTACTGCGTCCTGATTGGTGAGATAAGACTGCCACTACTGTGTCCTGATTGGTGAGATAAGACTGCTACTACTGCGTCCTGATTGGTGAGATAAGACTGCTACTACTGCGTCCTGATTGGTGAGATAAGACTGCTACTGCTGCGTCCTGATTGGTGAGATAAGACTGCTACTACTGCGTCCTGATTGGTGAGATAAGACTGCTACTACTGCGTCCTGATTGGTGAGATAAGACTGCTACTGCTGCGTCCTGATTGGTGAGATAAGACTGCTACTACTTTGTCCTGATTGGTGAGATAAGACTGCTACTGCTGCGTCCTGATTGGTGAGATAAGACTGCTACTGCTGCGTCCTGATTGGTGAGATAAGACTGCTACTACTGCGTCCTGATTGGTGAGATACGACTGCTACTACTGCGTCCTGATTGGTGAGATAAGACTGCTACTACTGCGTCCTGATTGGTGAGATAAGACTGCCACTACTGCGTCCTGATTGGAGAGATAAGACTGCTACTGCGTCCTGATTGGTGAGATAAGACTGCCACTACTGCGTCCTGATTGGTGAGATAAGACTGCCACTACTGCGTCCTGATTGGTGAGATAAGACTGCCACTACTGCGTCCTGAT
Organism: Theodoxus fluviatilis; assembly: GCA_034096865.1. Classification (NCBI taxonomy): domain Eukaryota; kingdom Metazoa; phylum Mollusca; class Gastropoda; order Cycloneritida; family Neritidae; genus Theodoxus; species Theodoxus fluviatilis. Next base: position 11,925 of record JAWQFJ010011691.1, read on the forward strand.
TGGTGAGATAAGACTGCCACTACTGCGTCCTGATTGGAGAGATAAGACTGCTACTACTGCGTCCTGATTGGTGAGATAAGACTGCTACTGCGTCCTGATTGGTTAGATAAGACTGCTACTACTGCGTCCTGATTGGTGAGATAAGACTGCTACTACTGCGTCCTGATTGGTGAGATAAGACTGCCACTACTGCGTCCTGATTGGTGAGATAAGACTGCTACTACTGCGTCCTGATTGGTGAGATAAGACTGCCACTACTGCGTCCTGATTGGTGAGATAAGACTGCTACTGCGTCCTGATTGGTGAGATAAGACTGCTGCTACTGCGTCCTGATTGGTGAGATAAGACTGCTACTACTGTCCTGATTGGTGAGATAAGACTGCTGCTACTGCGTCCTGATTGGTGAGATAAGACTGCTACTACTGCGTCCTGATTGGTGAGATAAGACTGCTACTACTGCGTCCTGATTGGTGAGATAAGACTGCTACTACTGCGTCCTGATTGGAGAGATAAGACTGCCACTACTGCGTCCTGATTGGAGAGATAAGACTGCTACTACTGCGTCCTGATTGGTGAGATAAGACTGCCACTACTGCGTCCTGATTGGAGAGATAAGACTGCTACTACTGCGTCCTGATTGGAGAGATAAGACTGCTACTGCGTCCTGATTGGTTAGATAAGACTGCTACTACTGCATCCTGATTGGTGAGATAAGACTGCTACTACTGCGTCCTGATTGGTGAGATAAGACTGCTACTACTGCGTCCTGATTGGTGAAATAAGACTGCCACTACTGCGTCCTGATTGGTGAGATAAGACTGGTACTACTGCGTCCTGATTGGTGAGATAAGACTGCTACTACTGCGTCCTGATTGGTGAGATAAGACTGCTACTACTGCGTCCTGATTGGTTAGATAAGACTGCTACTACTGCGTCCTGATTGGTTAGATAAGACTGCTACTACTGCGTCCTGATTGGTGAGATAAGACTGCTACTACTGCGTCCTGATTGGTTAGATAAGACTGCTACTACTGCGTCCTGATTGGTGAGATAAGACTGCTACTACTGCGTCCTGATTGGTGAGATAAGACTGCCACTACTGCGTCCTGATTGGTGAGATAAGACTGCCACTACTGCGTCCTGATTGGTGAGATAAGACTGCTACTACTGCATCCTGATTGGTTAGATAAGACTGCTACTACTGCGTCCTGATTGGTTAGATAAGACTGCTACTACTGCGTCCTGATTGGTTAGATGACACTGCTACTACTGCGCCCTGATGTGTTAGATAAGACTGCCACTACTGCGCCATGCTTGGTGAGATAAGACTGCTACGTTTGCGTCCTGATTGGAGAGATAAGACTGCTACGTTTGCGTCCTGATTGGCGAGATAAGACTGCCACTACTGCATCCTGATTGGTGAGATAAAACTGTTACTACTGCGTCCTGATTGGTGAGATAAGACTGCCACTACTGCGTCCTGATTGGTGAGATAAGACTGCTACGTTTGCGTCCTGATTGGAGAGATAAGACTGCCACTACTGCGTCCTGATTGGTGAGATAAGACTGCTACTTCGCCGAAGTAGGAGTGAGCGTTGCTCAATTAAAAAATGACTTTCGCATCGCGAAGGGGAGATGCGGTGGGTCCATTCTCCCCCTACCACCACCCCACCCCCACCCCACCCCACATGTGTACTACCGGTCCGTTCTGTGAACCCGTGTCAGTAGTGTCGGGCGCAGTTCGCAATGAATGCGTAGTAGACTTGACCCTTCGCATTATATCATTGTGCCAAAAATAGTTCGTTCTAGATACTATTTTTCTCACTTTTTACAGAAATCATTCAGATGTCACAACGTCTCTATTTCAACACAAACATTTTATTTTATCGAATAAACGCTTGTTTATTGCCTCAAAATGCGTCAATTTATTAGTTTTGTGCGAAACAGTCTTAGAGCTACTTAACGGCGTATGTCAGGGAGCAGAGTGCTATCCCACAAGCCTCTCGTGTGACCTCCTTATGAATATTCCGGACAGATCAGTTTCATCACGTGACATGAACTGTGCTAGAATCTCTAATGGATTTCTGATTTTCTTGCAGATACATTTCGCAGCCCATTCATACCTCATGTGCTTTTCATATTGACTCATTAGAACTCACACAAATAGTTAATTATACAACACACACGCGCGCGCGCGCTCTCGCGCGGACACACGCGCGCGGGCACACACACATACACACACGCAGGCACACACGCACATCCTTATACATATTTTTACCCACGTACATTCTTAATTATGCGCTCATGGATTTGTGTTCTCTCTCTCTCTCTCTCTCTCTCTCTCTCTCTCTCTCTCTCTCTCTCTCTCTCTCTCTCTCTCTCTCTCTCCCGCTCTCTCTCTCCCTCTCTCTCTCTCTCTCTCTCTCCCTCTCTCTCTCTCTCTCTCTCTGCCTCTCTCGGTCTCGGTCTGTCTGTGTGTCTGTATGTCAGTCTGTGAGTATGTCTGTGTGTGTGTGTGTGTGTGTGTGTCTGTCTATCCGTCTCTGTCTCTAAGTTTCTGTCTCTCTCTCTGCCTCTCTGTCTCTGTGTGTCTCTCTCAATCTCTCTGTCTCTCTCTCTGTCTCTCTCTGTATCTCACTCTCTGTCTCTCTCTCTCTATCTCTCTCTTTCTCTTTCCCTTTCTCTTTCCCATTCTCTCTCTCTGTCTCTCTCTGTCTCTCTTTCTTTCTCTCTTTTTCTCTCTCTCTCTCTCTCTCTCTCTCTCTCTCTCTCTCTCTCTCTCTGTCTTTCTCACCTGAAGGTGCAGGCGCGTACATTCACACACACACACACACACACACACACACACACACACACACACACACAGACGCACACAAACACACGCGCGCTCACAGACAGACACACACACACACACACATACACACATACATAAAAAAACACAGAGACCAACACACCTACACACACCTACACCTACACACACACACACACACACACACACAGAAGTGCACACATAATCGAACACTCACGCAAGCACGTCTGTATGAATACATGAACACACATACGCCTCCAAATAACCACACAATGCACCACCTGCCACACACCGAAGCAGACACCCATTCATAGCTTACCTATTGCTCTTAGGAAACCCTCCGAAATCTGGCTTTTCCGGAGTTGCCAAGTTCCCAGGAAATGCTCCATGCCTTTGAAGAATCGGTCGCAGATAGTAAGGTTTCAACACAAAATTACACTTTCATCAAAGGTTGCAGAATTCTCTAGATACATTGGCCTCTCGTTAATAAGATTTCTCTCTGTAATTAGCACAACGTCCTTAGAGAGTTGACACGGAGAATCCTTGACGAATGCAAATGAAGAACTGTCCGTAGCACGCCTGTGACAAGGAAACTCCCAGTTCCGCTGTGCCGTCGAGTTCGTGTTGGAAAGTGCGGAGCATTTGTCGTCGAGTCACTCTCGCTAATCTAAGCTGCTTGGTCACTCGCACCTGTCTAATTGGCCGTGGAAAGTACACGTATCACCGCGCTACGGATCTGCAACGGTTGATCCTGTTGGCAAGAGGTCAGAGTTCCACTGTAGCGAATGATTTATTGAATCGCTCAAGCATGCTGTTATTTTGTTCTTGTTTGCGGCGGTGCGGAACATTTAAAATGAATCACACGGATGTAGGTTAGCGATATTGTCGCGTTGCTTCAACACGATTGGAATGCCCGATTGCCACGGCGGGATGACGTAGAAAGTCCAGTTTGGGCATCGTTATAAAGGGATGAATATGTAGATTTAATCTCAAAGATGGAAATATACTCTAAACCACGAGATCTACTCGCTTTTTCGACTGATACCAACGAGGCGAAAAATCGACTTCCTTTTCGTTTTTCACGCGAAAGTGTTTGTTCGCATTGGTATTAGCTGCAGCAGTCGAGACAGAACGCCGCACTACCCAGCAGCTAGTGGCCTTCTCGATCAATAATGAACGCATTACGATGATTCTTTTTTCAATGCATAATTCATCCAGATGTACTTTACTCCGAGGGGACGCACATTTTGCCCATCTCTGACCGCCATTTCTACACAGGAGACCAGAGAGAGAGAGAGAGAGAGAGAGAGAGAGAGAGAGAGAGAGAGAGAGAGAGAGAGAGAGAGAGAGAGAGAGAGAGAGAGAGAGAGGGAGAGAGGGCTTAACCGCAACGGTCTATGGCGCCGATGGGAAAAAGCATGTGCAACGCATCAGAATTAAGTGAACCCGGTTTGCCGCCGTGCGTCTGGCCGAGCCGTTAAAATTTGATTCCGGGTTTTATGGGCACCGTTAAGTGACAGTCGGACGGACGCCCTTCACAGCGTAACTGGATTCCGCGACACAACCTGAAGAGGCCGTGGGGAAGGCAGCCGCCATGCCGGCGTCCCTGTAGCGTGCAAAATAGTAACCCGTGCAAAACAGTACCCGGAAGTCATCGCAGAGTTATCTGCGAGGGACGTGCTTTATGCAATTTACCGCTCCTGCACCTGTTCTTCGCATGGAATATATTCCGACAAACGACGCATTAGTTGCTTTACGAGGTTTTGGTGCATTTGTGTAGTTTAACACATGATGTAGCGTTCAAAAAAGTTTTTCCCCGTGTAAAGCCGTCTCCCCTGCCGGAAATAATATGGGAGTCACCTCCCTGTAGTCTGTTTGTAGTCTGGTTTTATAAAACGCGACCGTTGACTGACTTGGCACGCCCGGGGAGTTATGTTAAGATCCGGCCGCGTAAATATATCTGCGTTTTGTGACAAACGTCTTGCTCGGCGGTACTGTACCCATGCACCTTAACGGTGCGCGTGATTCGGGTGTAATCTTAAGCTAAACGACGTTCCGAATGTTTCCGACTTCGACCATTTCAGCAGCGCCAATAAACGTCGTTTAGCTTAAGATTACACCCGAATCACGCGCACCGTTAAGGTGCATGGAGTACAGTACCGCCGAGAAAGACGTTTGTCACAAAACGCAGATATATTTACGCGGCCGGATCTTAGCATAACTCCCCGGGCGTGCCAAGTCAGTCAGGCGGAGTGGCGGGTGCCGTCTCTTTTTAGAGTGGAATTCTCAGCACGTCCCTCGCAGATAACTCTGCGATGACTTCCGGGTACTGTTTTGCACGGGTTACTATTTTGCACGCTACACGGCGTCCCTCTACTGCGCAGGCGCCAGGCTTGACTCCGACAGTCGACGTAGCGAACAATGACTCTTGGTGCGCTATTCTTGGATCACGTGATCTGTAACAGTTCACTTCCGTCGGGGGAGCCGCCGTAGGTGCGTAGGGCACCGGAAGTGGGCCTGACCCCCCTCGGGAAATAAAAGGAGTTGCAGAGGCGGCCTTGTCTTACTTCGAGTTTGGGAGTTTGGGAGTGTGCATGGAAGTTTTGTTTCCCTCTATCGAGAGGGATCATCCCATCCGTGCAGTCCCCGGCCATTTCGTTGGTGATCGAGCTTCCAGTGCAGGAAACCAGCTGCGTAATGCCACGCCCTGGAATGCGTGTGGATGATGCAGAGCGGTTGCACAGGATTTTTGCATCAGGCGGACAGG
>JAWQFJ010011691.1:30000-42500 GCA_034096865.1 Theodoxus fluviatilis
TACACCTACAGCACTGAGGCGTCGGCAGGATTCAAGGTGAGCCGTAAAGAACTGGTTACATGTGTTGTGAAGTGCTGGAATGTGCTAGAGCATGTCGCAACACACACACACACACACACACACACGCACATGCACACACACACACACACACACAAACGCGCGCGCGCGCACACACACACACAAAACGTGTGTCTAAACATAGAGTGTTCATCGATAATTACATTGGACGATATTAATAAATCTGATGTCATTTTCGCGCCAAACGTTGGTTGCGCCATGCTGATTAGACAGTTAGTTCGCGCCTTTCTACAATTAGATTATAGAGTATTCCTAGGTCTATTCATATTGACGGACGATTTTCCCGATATCTATTAATACAGGAGATGATTTTTGTTACAAAGAACGTGTGTCCAAAGATAGAACGGACGTTGATCTACGGACAGGTTAGAAAATTCCCGGTCGATTGAAATGACAAGAAGCGTTCTATTTGTAGATCGACGAACGCATTGTGTAGGTCGAATGTCATTTGTAGGGTTTTCCAGATCTATTCATAGATCAACGAACACTCCGTGTTTACACACACGTTTTCTGTTGCGACAGAGCATCGTGGTAGTTTCAGTTTTGACGAGCGCCCCTCGAAAAGACCGTTGCTTAGTCACGTGGTGTAGTCAGGGCTGAATCGCGTGTGAATTGTCACGTGACGTCGCTTCCAGCTGCTTCGAGACGTTTGAGTGGATTCTGGTTGTTACCAGAAGGTTCTGGAGAACCTGAAAAAGGTATACACTTATAAGCGGGGCGGGCGTGAGAGTGAGAAGAGAGGTAAGAGCGTGGATAACAGCGATCGGGTCTTCACGGGATCGAGCCCCGAGAGTGAAGTGCATTTATGGTGTTGCTGTGAAGTGACTGTATCACTGTGAAGTGACTGTATCACTGTGAAGTGACTGTATCACTGTGAAGTGACTGTATCACTGTGAAGTGACTGTATCACTGTGAAGTGACTGTATCACTGTGAAGTGACTGTATCACTGTGAAGTGACTGTATCACTGTGAAGTGACTGTATCACTGTGATTGGACTGTATCACTGTGAAGTGACTGTATCACTGTGAATGGACTGTATCACTGTGAAGTGACTGTATCACTGTGAAGTGACTGTATCACTGTGAAGTGACTGTATCACTGTGAAGTGACTGTATCACTGTGAAGTGACTGTATCACTGTGAAGTGACTGTATCACTGTGAAGTGACTGTATCACTGTGAAGTGACTGTATCACTGTGAAGTGACTGTATCACTGTGAAGTGACTGTATCACTGTGAAGTGACTGTATCACTGTGAAGTGACTGTATCACTGTGAAGTGACTGTATCACTGTGAAGTGACTGTATCACTGTGAATGGACCAGTGCATGAATAAAGGTTTTTCGAAAACTACTACCGGATTCGGACTTTGACTTCCCGGCGCAAGCTAGGAGAACCCCTGTATCTAAGTCGACGTTGCGAAGGAGATGGCGCAAGCCAGGAGAACCCCTGGATCTAAGTCGACGTTGCGAAGGAGATGGCGCAAGCCAGGAGAACCCCTGTATCTAAGTCGACGTTGCGAAGGAGATGGCGCAAGCCAGGAGAACCCCTGTATCTAAGTCGACGTTGCGAAGGAGATGGCGCAAGCCAGGAGAACCCCTGTATCTAAGTCGACGTTGCGAAGGAGATGGCGCAAGCTAGGAGAACCCCTGTATCTAAGTCGACGTTGCGAAGGAGATGGCCGCAACACGTGAGTGTGTTGTGACAGTATTCCTCTCCATGACGTACATCCTCCTCGGGTCCTCCCAGTCTTTACAAGAAAGTTCAGACGATTAGTCTAGTTTCCGAAATGAGCCACGAAAGACTGGTCCCATGGAAGCAATGGAGGCAAATTCTATTGAAGCGTGCCCAACAAAATTCATTTGTTGATCCCCCCCACCCCCCCACCCCCCCCCCCAAAAAAAAAAAAAAAAAGAAAAAAAAGAAAAAAAAAGAACGAGAACAAGTGAAACTGATGAGAAGTGTTGTGTTCCGAGCGTTGTACCTCTTTCAGTCAATAAAGACTGGAGGCTTAAGAAATAGTTCAACTCGTAGAATTTACTACGATACTTCTTACAGTGTAACTCAACGTGTCGTTGGCCATCCACATGCGCCCGACAATTTCCCCAACGCGCATGCGCGCATAACGCGTCATCTAATGACACAGAATTCAGAACGGAAGCAAAACCAAGTGATAAAAACACGATAACACTACAAGGAGTAAAGGTGAGAGTATGTATTAAGAGTAACACGAAGAATAAAATGCAGGAATGGCAGTATGAGCTACAGCAGCGGCGTCTAAAGGTTGAAGCTGATCTAGGTAGAGGTGCTTTTTTAAATATTGCAAATATTCCACTCATTGATGAGTGCTCAGACAGCGCACATTGACCCCTGGTCATCGGATTACCTCCTTTTTGTCCCTCCAACACCGTGTCATCTCCCTCGGGAGCATGCAACCAGGCTGCAAATGAACGCGCCAAAATTGGCTTTCACAATTTCCCAGTTTAGTCTTCATAGGTACCCGTTTTACTCCTGGGTTCAGTTCAGTTCAGTTCAGACTCTTAACCCTGAGATGGGTTGTTGAGGCACCACTGATGACTTTCCGACAATCTTCCTCCACCGATCTCTATCCTCTGGGGCTCGCTGTGAGTCAGCAAAGGTCAAACCTGTCTACTCTTTGATGTTGTCTTCCCACCTCTTTCTCTGCCTGCCTCTCTTTCTCCCACCTGGTACGGTACCTTGCAGGATGGTCTTGGCCAGCCCAATGCCTCTTGACACGTGACCGTACCACTTCAGCTTTCTGCTTTTCACGATTGAGAGCAGGTCTTCGTACTGTCCAAATGCTCTCCTGATCCTGTTTCTGACTTCCTCATTCGTGACATGGTCTTTATATGAGATGTTCAGAATCTTGCGATAACATCTCATTGTATGCTGAAAGTACTGCTGAACTGATTAAAACCTCAGGCAGAGAAAATCATTGCTGAAGAGCAGGCAGGTTTCAGACCAGGTAGGAACACCACCGAACAGATCTTCAATCTGAGAGTCCTGTGTGAGAAACATCTACAACACCAACAAGATCTGTACCATGTCTTTCTATACTTTAAGAAAGCATTTGACAGAGGCTGGCATACTGCGCTGTGGGCCACAGTGAAAAGCTACAACTTCAGCTCCAAGATCATCAAAGTCGTCGAACATCTCTATGACAGAGCGACCAGCGCAGTCCTGTTCAATGGTACCACAGGCGAATGGTTCAGGACAACGGTCGGAGTCAGACAGGGCTGTCTACTCTCCCCCACACTCTTCAACCTCTTTCTCGAAAGGATAATAACTGATGCCCTAGCAGACCACGAAGGATCAATCAGCATATGTGGTAGGAAGATCACCAACTAACGTTTTGCTGATGACATTGATGGATTAGCAGGAAGTAAAGAGGAGCTGACTAGTCTTGTTGAGCACCTGGACAAGACCTCACAGGCATATGGCATGGAGATCAGTGCCGAGAAGACCAAGGTGATGACGAACAACCCTCGGGGCTTCAAAACGGAAATCAAAGTGAAGGGCCAAAACCTCGTGGGTGGGGAGAAGCAAATGTGTGAGTAAAGCACCTTGCTCAAGGATGCAGCTCTAGAATCCGGGCAGCTTCGAACCCCGCACCCACCAGCCGCAAGCAAGTGCAGGTCAAGCGCGCTGACCACTCGGTTTCTGCAGATGGGCCATCCTCCGACCATTCTCTCAGCATGTCTGCTATACTGAGGGAGACTTCTCGGCATCCTTTGTCTCCAGGCACATCTGTCTGTAGCAGTTGCCTTCCAAGTGTCCACATTGGTCCCACGTGTCTCCAGGCACATCTGTCTGTAGCAGTTGCCTTCCAAGTGTCCACATTGGTCCCACGTGTCTCCAGGCACATCTGTCTGTAGCAGTTGCCTTCCAAGTGTCCACATTGGTCCCACGTGTCTCGTGATCGACATTTCAGACGTCTTCGTAGAACAGCTGAAGACAACCGCTAGGTCTCTTTCCCTTCTATTGTTACTAATGGTACTGTGTACATTTTGGGTGGGCTAGAGGGTGGGTGGGTGGGTGGGGAGTGGGGTTGGTGGGATTGGGTTTGTTTGTTTGCTTGCTTGTTTTAACAAGGGCTTAATGTAAGACAGCCAGCTATGCCTGATTCATGAATTTCCCTTGGAAAATAAAGTTCAATCAATCAGTCCATCAGTCCCACTGTATAATCATAAATGCCTGTTTTTATTTAGCGACGATATTTCGCCTTCTTCACAGTAGTAGCAGTCTTATCTAACCAATCAGGACGTAGCTTTGGTCTAGTGCTGCCTTCTGATTGGTCAGATAAGATTGCTATTGCGACAAAGTAGGCGTAACCGTTGCTTTAATGACAATAGGCTTTCAAGGAGGCTCAGAAAAATGTAAACGATTAGTTGATTTCGTCCGATTTTAAAAAGTCAACGTTTTACCATCTGTCATCGTTGACAGTCTATAATTCTCCAAAGGCCTGTTTTAATCGAGCACCGTTTTCGCCTACTTCACCGTAGTAGCTGTGTTAACTGACCAATCAGGACGGATAACTAGACCGACCTTGCGTCCTGATTGGTTGAATAAGACTGCTACCACGGCGAAGTAAGTGTAAGCGCTGTCCAATGAAAACACGCCTGCACAGAAGGTCAAAGTTCAAGTGTTGTACGTCATCTTAATGGAACTGTAAAGGCCTTCACGGTGGTACCAGTATCTCGGAATGTCCAAAAGACCCAAATAGATTCATTTTGAGGTGGAAGGTGTGCTTTTTTAAAGACAATCTGTCTTGGAACAGTCATGCTGAATACGTCATTTAAAAACTACATACTCAGTTATCTATATTTAAAAAGAGAAAAGCATTCCTTCCCATGGACAATAGGAAAACGTTCACATTGCATGCCTCGCCCCACATATAAGTTACTGTTTAAATATCTGGGGACATTGTCCTCACAAATATAAAGATTCTGTCAATCGAATCATGAAGAGCTCTGAATGTTCTATCATGAATAAATATGAAATGTCTCTAAATGAGATACTCTCCAGTTTGATGTGTTATTTGAGATTTTTGCATACATTGACCTTGACCTTACGTGGCTCCGTGTAGAATAGAGATCGTATGTAAAATTGGATAATTTTGTTCATCGTTCTTATAGTGACCCTGAAGAGGACTTTATGTACACGTTGTACACCAGGTGTCTATAGCATATGATGGCCGATTGTTCTGGAATGGAGAAGTGTGTGCCACAAACAATCCTTTTCTCCCGGGTGTCCCTCCTGTCAGGGACTAAAGTCCGTTAATTCGTTTTTTTGATTAATCTTGCTCTTTGGTTCTTTCCTTCTCATGCCTCATTCAACTCCTACGCTCATCACTGCCTTAACCTATATCATCCATCTATAATTTTCCTCGTCACCAGGACTCTTTCCCGACTTTTTACTCACTTCTTCTCGCTTCAGTCTCGTTTTCTCGCGGCCTAATCTTATCTCGCCAGTGTTCATTGATGCATTATGCGTTGACCATTGAGTGTGTGGTTTCACATTGACGCTCATCCTGTGATGCGATACGTCGCAGAGTACGTCCATTGTAGCGCTTGGCGTCTTGGTGTCAGTCTGCCGCCGAGCGTTGTCTTCCTAAACCGACTCGTTCTCTCCTGCCGGCTTGTACATCGCCTCTCCTTTTCCTTCTCCCTCCGTCTCCCCTCCTCTTATCCTCTGGATCTGTCGTATCCCTGTTTTAGCTTGCACTGTGCCGCTTGGCGTGCGTCGAACACCCATCGTGGCACGTCTCGTACTTGTTACTGTCCGTTTACTGTGCTTCTTCTGCATCCTCTCCTTTGACGCACTTTCGTGATTATTGTTGTTATGCTTGTGTGAATATGCGTTGTGTGTCTAGCGTGTGTATTTTTTGCGCTCGCTGTGTTATTGCTTTGGTCCCGTCCAGCATTCGTGTTGTCTGCCAGTCATGCAGTGCGTCTGCTGTGTTACCTGTTAGTCCGTCGAAACGCTCTAGACTCGCTCGTGTCTCTCCCGTGGGCTATCATGCGTTATACCACACTTCGTCGCTGCATCGACAGGGTCGATGGACGCCCATAGGCATGTGTATAGTATGCTGGATTGTGTACTAGTACCGTTAGTGCTGCATTAGAGTATGCGTTTGTATGCGTGTGTATGGTGTGTATGGGTGCTGTAGTGCGTCTATGTATGTGTGTCGCTCTCATGGGTGTGTATGTGTGTGTATGTGTGTCCCTCTCGTGTGTGTGTATGTGTTGTATAGCGTGTAGTATGATAGTGTGTATGTGGTGTGTGTTGTATGTTGTGCGTGTGCGTGGCTTGCGTGTAGCGTGGGTGCGGTGGTGTGTGTGCGTGTGTTTGTATATGTGTATGCGTGATTGTGTGAATATATTTGTGTGTGTATGCGTGTGTGTATGTGTGTATGTGTGTGTGTGTGTGCAGTGTGCGTATGTGCACGCACGCATGCGCGCGTGTGTGTTTGTGTGTGTGCAAAAATCAATTCAAGTTTGAAATTCTTATTCTTCCTCCTCCTCCTCCTCCCTCCTCCTCCATTTTCTACCTGACCTACACTCCTCACACCTCATCTCCTCCTCCTGCCTCCTCCTCCTCCTCCTGCTGCCTCCCGGCTCCCTGGCTCACCTTCTCCTACCTCTCCTTCCTCCTCCTCCTCCTCCTCCTCCTCCTCCTCCTCCTCCTCCTCCTCCTCCTCCTCCTCCTCCTCCTCTCCTCCTCCTCCTCCTCCTCCTCCTCCTCCTCCTCTCTCCTCCTCCTCCTCCTCCTCCTCCTCCTCCTCCTCCTCTCTCCTCCTCCTCTCCTCCTCCTCCTCCTCCTCCTCCTCCTCTCCTCCTCCTCCTCCTCCCTCCTCCTCCTCCTCCCTCCTCCTCCTCCCTCCTCTCCTCCTCCTCCCTCTCCTCCTCCTCCCTCTCCTTCTCCTCCTCCTCCTCCTCCACCTCCTCTCCTCCTCCTCCCTCCTCCTCCTCCTCTCCTCCTCCTCCTCCTCCTCCTCCCCTCCTCCTCTCCTCCTCCTCCTCCTCCTCCTCCCTCCTCCTTCCTCCTCCTCTCCTCCTCCCTCCTCCTCCTCCTCCTCTCCTCCTCCTCCTCCTCCTCTCCTCCTCCTCCTCCTCCTCCTCTCCTCCTCCTCCTCCTCCTCCTCCTCCTCCTCCGCCTCCTCCGCCTCCTCCTCCTCCTCCTCCTCCTCCTCCTCCTTCCTCCTCTCTCCTCCTCCTCTCTCCTCCTTCCTCTCTCCTCCTCCTCCTCCTCCTCTCTCCTCCTCCTCCTTCCTCGTCCTTCCTCCTCCTCTCCTCTCCTCCTCCTCTCCTCCTCCTCCTCCTCCTTCTCCTCCTCCTCCTCCTCCTCCTCCTCCTCCTCTCCCTCCTCCTTCTCCTCCTCTCCTCCTCCTCTCCTCCTCCTCCTCTCCTCCTCTCCTCCTCCTCCTCCTCCTCCTCCTCCTCTCCTCCTCCTCCTCCTCCTCTCCTCCTCCTCCTCCCTCCTTCCTCCTCCTCCTCCTCCTCCTTCTCTCTTCTTCTTCTTCTTCTTCTTCTTCTTCTTCTTCTTCTTTTCTTCTTTTTGTCGTCGTTGTCGTCGTTATTGCCGCCTCTACACCGCCACCGCCGCTTCCTATCATGTCACTTTCGGTATTGTCCTGGTTTTTATCATCATCAACGTCGTCGTCGTCGTCGTTATGGTAGAGTTCATACATGAAATCATCCTATCTTTACAGTACACCTACCAGCCCGATCCTTACGTGGCCTTCGGTGATAGAAAGTGCCTGGATACCAAGGGAGCAAACTTCGTCAACCCATTACGTCACTTCCGGACGTACACATACGGGCACTGTATGATCGAGTGCCGGGCTCGCTACGTTCAGGAGAGATGCAACTGTACCATTTTGTCGGACCCCCGTAAGTTCTGTAGACGTCAGTTTTGTCTGGTAGAGCAGTTTGTAAATATATCGTTTTGTCGGACTCTCATAGGTCCTCTAGATGTAAGATTTGTCAAGAAGAACAATCTTCAAACGCTACATTCAAACGTACCTAACTCCAAATATCCCACGGACAGAACACGCGGCTTTGTAGCGGCCAAACAGTAACCTGGCCAAAACAGTAACCGGAAGTCATCGCAGAGTTATCTGCGAGGGACGTGCTGAAAATTCAACTCTAAAAAGAGACGGCACCCGCCACTCCGCCTGACTGACTTGGCACACCCGGGGAGTTATGCTAAGATCCGGCCGCGTTAATATATCTGCGTTTTGTGACAAGCGTCTTGCTCGGCGGTACTGTACTCCATGCACCTTAACGGTGCGCGTGATTCGGGTGTAATCTTAAGCTAAACGACGTTTTATGGCGCTGCTGAAATGGTCGAAGTCGGAAACATTCGGAACGTCGTTTAGCTTAAGACTACACCCGAATCACGCGCACCCTTTAAGGTGCATGGAGTACAGTACCGCCGAGCAAGACGTTTGTCACAAAACGCAGATATATTAACGCGGCCGGATCTTAGCATAACTCCCCGGGCGTGCCAAGTCAGTCAACGGTCGCGTTTTATAAAACCAGACTACAAATAGACTACAGGGAGGTGACTCCCATATTATTTCCGGCAGGGGAGACGGCTTTTCGCGGGAAAACACTTTTTTGAACGCTACATTATGTGTTAAACGACACAAATGCACCAAAAACACAAAAACTCGTAAAGCAACTAATGCGTCGTTTGTCGGGATATATTCCATGCGAAGAACAGGTGCAGGAGCGGAAAATTGCATAAAGCACGTCCCTCGCATATAACTCTGCGATGACTTCCGGTTACTGTTTTGGCCAGGTTACTGTTTTGGCCGCTACAGGCTTAGGGGAGACCGTTAGTGTCAACCGTGTGCCGGAAGTAGCTCTCTGATATCGGAGGTTGTATCGCTCTCAGCCAATCACGAGCCTTGAAAATAGACGCCGCCACGTGACCCAGATTTTGCCTCCAGCTCGCACTCAGCTGCGCAAATGCCAATAAACGTCGTTTAGCTTAAGATTACACCCGAATCACGCGCACCGTTAAGGTGCATGGAGTACAGTACCGCCGAGCAAGACGTTTGTCACAAAACGCAGATACATTAATGCGGCCGGATCTTAGCATAACTCCCCAGGGCGTGCGAAGTCAGTCAGGCGGAGTGGCGGATGCGGTCAAAGGTCACCGCTGGGTCACGTGGCGGCGTCTATTTTCAAGGCTCGTGATTGGCTGAGAGCGATACAACCTCCGATATCAGAGAGCTACTTCCGGCACACGGTTGACACTAACGGTCTCCCCTAAGCCGCTTCCATGGACATTATTCACGCGAGATACTTCCGGTTTTCAAATCGTGGCGAACTGGGCAAACACCATGGCGTCTTCTATGGCCAGCACCAGTACCAGTACATGGAGTGGAAATCTCCTTCATGTGCCTCCATTCTCGCATGGAAATTTGAAATAATGGCAAGGGATGTTGTTTTCCTTGTTTATAGCTGGGAAACTGCAATGTTTACACCAGGAAGCAAGAGCATTCCATCACTTCGCACGACCTAACATAGTAACAACATCTACTCATGAGAAACCTATTGTGATTGGTCCACAAATATAAATCAGCCAATGGTAGAGAGCCATGTATAGTCTTGATCACACCGGACATGTTGATGTCGGCATGGCAGACGATGCAAGCCTAGCTGGCAGTAGTCGCTTATCTCGCAGTTTTGACTCAAAATTAAGTATATGATCAGATATAACAAACTATCTGCAAAGACAGCCCATGGTTATATTAGCGTAATAAATTAACATATAGGCTTACTCACCTTATTTCAAGAAACACCAGTCATAATGATCAACACTACAGATCTAGATCTACAAGAGAGAAGGGTAACCTGTTTTATCTTCGATGTCATGCACAAATTCTTCGATGAACTTTTCGTATCCTTTCCCTTTCTTTCTACTGGGTATGTAGTAGTAGTAGTAGTAGTAGTAGTAGTAGTAGTAGTAGCAGCAGCAGCAGCAGCAGCAGCAGCAGCAGTAGTAGTAGTAGTAGTAGTAGTAGTAGTAGTAGTAGTAGTAGTAGTAGTTGAGAGGCTAGATTTAGGCCGTGAAGCCTTTTGAACGCCCCATCCTAATGTGTTGCGTTATATAACATAAGATCAGTGCAATTTTCCTATTGCGACAGTGTTCCTCATCATATCTTCTAGATAACGATATGAATGTAGGATCCTTGTCCAGTTGGTTTTTGAAAACGCTAGTAGTCGGTGCAGTCTTGAGCCGAAACGGAAGGTTATTCCACAGGTTAGCAACACGATTACTGAAACAATACTTTCTTAGGTTAGTATTACTACGTTGAACAAACACTTTTCCGTCTGCATTTCTCGTACTGGTACAACTTGGTGACTTAAAGAAGTCGCTCCACACCACGTCTACGAGATTATTGTATGATTAATAAGTCTCTATTAGGTCACCACAAATCCTTCTTCCTATTAGTGAGTGCAGATTCAAATACTCTAAGCGCTCGCTGTAAGACATCTCCCGACATTCACTCAACAACTTGGTAGCCCTGCGCTGGACTCGCTCCACAGCCTCTGACTGTCTTTTTAAATGTGGGTACCAACATCACTTGCCCATATTTCCGTATTTCCATGCGAGAATGGGGGAACATGAAGGAGATTTTCACTCCATGTACTGGTACTGGTGCTGGCCATAGAAGACGCCATGATATTTGCCCAGTTCGTTTTCGATTTCAAAATGGCCGCTGCGTGAATAACGTCTATGGACAACACTTGCATTCAAAGGTACATGTAATAATATGTAAACAGTTATCACGGCAACTGAGAGTACTTGCATTGTACAAACCAAATGAGCATTCAGTGTATTAAAAGTATTTACTCCTTATTATCTTTCAGGCATTGGAGAAACATGCACTCTGAAGCAAGTTTCGGTCTGCTATCTTCCTACCAGAAGTAAGTCTGGCTGTGCATTTCTGTGCCATTGAAGCACAAGACTTATTTGTTGCGTCAGTTTCGTCAAGTTTGAGTCACTTCGCATCCTCTGTATCGGCAACGACATGGCAATGCTTGGCGGTGTTGGGTGAAAACAGTGTCCTTACACGCATACACACATACACACGTACGCACGCGCGCACACACACACACACACACACACACACACACACACACGTACACACACAAATGTATGTACACAAACACAGTTACACATTCACACACGCACACACACATACACGCTCGCGCGCGCTCACACACACAAATATACACACACATATACAATCATACAAACACACAAGAAGATATACACACACAAATGCACGCACATATGCGCGCGCGCGCGCACACACACACACACACACACATACATACACACTTACACACGTTCGAAAAATATCTGCTCCTCCAAGATCTTACAAACAATCAATGTTAAAGCAATGTATTAAGAAATGATAATTTTTTGTAAACTTTTTTTTCTCAATATGCATACCCCAAAAGATTTTTATGTGATAAGGTGCACCTATCACCAAGTGTATTGTACATCTACTGTGTTCATGTGATAAGGTGCACCTATCACAAAGTGTATTGTACATCTGCTGTGTTCATCCTCTATTCAGTTATCCCTGCTTCTGTCTCTTCCCAACCCCCTATCCTGTGTCAGATCTCTCTGTGTGTCAGACCTCTCTCCAACTCCCCTTCTCCATCCTTTGTGTTAGGCAAGCTGACCTGCTGACCGCTCTAGGACCCCTCCTCTGCTGTGGTCTGATTGTTGTTGCAGCTGCCCCTGTCAGTCACTTGTTACATTAGCGTGACCCCTGGCTAGTGAGCAGTTCTCCCACTCTGGCATCTGAATTGTAACATTTTGACTATAAATCTGATGTTTCCTCTCAAGTAAGACAGCTACTTGCAACGGCATGTGATTCATTCAATAGACTGTGTTATGCTGAATGAGACAACGTTTGTAAGAAGTCATTTCAAAGTAAGTTAAATTAAGTAATCTCACCTTTCTGCCGAATGGAAGCACAACCCAGGAACCAGCCGTGCGTTCAAGACGACCTGCCGGTAGCCTACCGGTAGCCGAGCAACCAACGCGCACTCTTGAACGACTCGTTATGACCGAACGGTAGCCAAGATGGCTTCCGCGATGCCTTCTCATCGTCGCGGATTGCGCTTCTCAACCAAATGAGCAAACCAGCAGCTGCAGACTGCTCGTTCCTTGTAAAAACTGATGAAATACGTTAAGCTGTAGCTGTGCATGAATGCTCGGCATCGCTCGAATAGAAATTTATGTCAAAACGACAGTGCTAACTTGGTGTAAGCAAGAATATTTCGATGCTCACTTCAAGGGAGATTACACAACAAACAAAGGGCTAATGTAAGATATAAGAGTTGCTTCCCTTAAAATTGTTTCGCTATCT
>JAWQFJ010011691.1:55000-58869 GCA_034096865.1 Theodoxus fluviatilis
AGAGAGACGCTGTCTGGGTGCAAAGCCAAGGAGATGGGGACAGTTTTCCTTGTGCTCCCAACCTGACTACACTTGATGTGTGGATGGGTGAATTTGTACTCAAACAACTCTTATCATTGTACTTATTGCAGGGCTGTGAACATAAAATAAGTGAATGGGTTTGAACTACATATATCTGTTTGCTATTGAAGTATGTCTCAAAACGAAGTAGTGAGAATAAATAGACACTGAATTCCCCCCCCCCCCCAAAAAAAAAAAAAAAAAAAAAAAATTTGTCTTGAGGAATAAAAAGAGTTCTCTCCCTTAGACCACCACACTACAGAAATAGACGAATGAGAAGCTCACTATCTTATCTACAGATCTCTGTACAGAGTATGATGAATGTTTGTGTTCAAAGTCTAAAAGTCAGGAAGTGCAGTTTATAGTTCATTTTACGTGGAGATAAAGTCTAAAATGTATTGGATGCCCAAGTGTTGTGCCTCACTTTGATATATCTAATATTGATAATGTGGGGGATGCTTGACTGTCATTGAGTCTTCAACTGTGTTGGAAATAAAGGTCTTGATTCATGATGAGGAAATATGATAAAATGACAATATCAAGGCATGTCAAAATCCAAAGTATCCATCGGTTGTCGGCATCACAATGTTAATCTACTTTTGTCGCTTTTAGCCCTTACGCATTCAGTTTTTTTATACCGTGGATGATATATTACGAATGTGAAACCAATGCATATAAATCCAGCGTATGACTTTTAAAAAATACATCTGGTGGAGGCAGCGGAGGTGTGGAGGACTGTGTGCAGTAGTGTGGAGCTTGCAGCCTGCAGCTGGTGGAGGAAGACCTTGTCCTGTCTACTGAAGTGGTGTGGAGGCTGCAGGCCTTGTTCTGCTGGCACTGAGGCAGTGTGCTTGTCTTGTGAGTGCAGACGTGTGCAGCCTTGCACTTTGGCAGCCAGCTGCTGCAGCAGTTGAGTGAGGGCTTGAGGCCTGGTGCAGTGTTGGTGTGTGCTGCAGTAGAGTGGTGTGTGTGGTGGAGACAGCAGCAGCCCTGGGCTGAGTTGGCAATGTGGTTTTGTTGTTGCAGGTGGGGACAGAGAAGCTGGAGGAGCTGAGAGCCTTGCTGGAGTCCCTGGGAACAACTGGTGAGACCCTCATTGATTTCTGAAAATAATTTAAAGACGATTGTCCTTGGAAACATTTAGGTTCAACATATGCTATTATAAATTCCCGGTGTAGTCATGTGTTCCTTTGCAACTTGTCACACGCCAGATTTGGATGTGTGCATTCTGATTCTTCTTCCATTTTTTAGACAGCACTGAACTAGACATCAATGAGTGTGTCAGCTGAGTGCAAAGGAAACTTTACAATAAAGTATGGGTAATATTTTTCTCACAGACACTGAGACTGCTGCTGCTGTCCTGCTGGTGTGAGAGACCTTCCAGTTGTCTGTGAGTAGCAAGATGTACACTGCCCACTTCCACAAACACTGACACGTTCATGGGTCTGTAGTCAGCTCAGATTGCACCACCAGTTGCTACTGCTACAACTCCATGACTTCAGCTGAGCTTCATGTTTAGTCATGCATGCATGTCACAGCAGCTGACACGACTCCATGGTATGCTGAGATTGTTCATGCTTCTCAGGGATCAACAATTACCTTTTTACTCACTTACTCTGTAGGACAAGTAGCCTGATGAATGACTTGCCTGACAAACCTCCTTACTTGCCCATATTTATGTGTGCTGCGAACCTTCATTTGCAAAGTCACACACGTGCGCGTGCACACACACACACACACACACACACACACACACACACACACACACACTCACACACACACACACTCACACACACACACATACACACGCACACACACACACACACACACGCACACACACACACACACACTCACACTCACACACACACACACATCACATGCACAGACACATGCAAACAAACACACGCACGCACATACATGCACACACACACGCAGACAAACACACACACACATGTACACACAAACACCCCCACAAACATACACGTACGCACACACGCGCGCGCGCGCGCACACACACACACACACACACACACACACAAACACAAACGCACGCACACACATACACACACGCGCGCGCGCGCGCACGCTCCAGTGGTGCTGACACTGACACCAGATGTACACTCCATGACAGAAAGCACACATGCACACTGTGTCAGCAGCTTTGCTTCCGCTGCTGTCACTTCTACACTGAGGACATGTCTGAAATACAGACAGCCTGCTTGCTTGCACTCAAAGTCACCATTGCATGGAAAGGTACATTAATACGCTGGTACTTCTGTGTGATAACAATCACTGATAACAGTTTTTGAAGCTATTACTATTATTCACAATTTGAATGTTTTGTTAAAAGAAAATATCATTACTGAAGTAGTTTCATCAATAGCTGATACTATAGGGTACTTACAAGCATTGATGAACCAATGACCTGTGTCACATTATCTATGTTTGTTTCATACGATAAAATTATTGAAATTGCTTCATTTATAGCATTCTCCTCTTTTGTGTGTACTTACCTTGCAGTTCCTGACATCAGACTGGATGGCAGTCGTTGCCATGGAGACTGCACAGTCAGTGCTGATGGCTGCTCCTTGAGCAACCAGCCCGACCCTCCCAGTCCCTCCCAGTCACAGCAGAAATTCAGCTTCAGGGGAACTTGTGGCACAGTGGCCTTGCCATGGCAGACATGCTACTGGCAGGTCCACGTCAAAGCCTTGCCAAATCCACAGATAGCTGAAGGGTTCTTGTGTGAGTGTGGAGTGTCCTCCATGCAGGATCTCCAGGCAGCTGATGAATGGATAGATGGCACAGGTCGCAGTGCCCTCACTGTTGGACTTCTCCCTAAACAAGGCAGTGTGAAGGTCGTAGTGTGGCTCTGTGGCAAACGACTCACTGACACAGTGCTGGCCCCCTTCAACCCACACAGCCCTGTCGAAAGAACCCTAGGCTTCCTGCTGGATGCCCAGAGGAAACGTCGTGCCATCCTAGACGTTGATGGCAGACAGGTGCTGTGTGAGAGGGAGGTGGCCATGTCACAGCCTCTGTGGCCATGTGTCAGTGTGGTCCAACCAGCAAGTGTGACTCAAGCCTCAGTGTGTGTGAGAGTGGAGAGAGGTCAGCATGTGACCTTGACCCCTGATGTTGTTGGCCTGATCCAGAAGTTGCTGGGTTGAATCGTTTTGATGTTTGATGACAAGAGCTTGAGTGTGTACATGCCTTTTTAAATGTGTGATTGTGTGTGTGTATTTGTGTGTGTGTGTATTTGTGTGTGTGTATGTATGTGTGTTTTTGTGCCGGTGCTTGTATACGTGTACTAATGTGTATGTGTGTGCTTGTCTGTGTGGTTGAGTTGAAGGGGAGGGGAGGGGGGAGGGGAGGGGGGAGGGGGGGGGAAGGTCAGGGGATAAATGTGGATTTGCATATGTATGCATGTGTATGTGTGTCCATGTGTGCTTGTAGATGTGCTTTGTACTACATATGTATGTATGATGGTGTATGCGTTTATTTGTGTGTGTGTGTGTGTGTGTGTGTGTGTGTGTGTGTGCAATGCAAGGAGAGTGGAATTAATGTGCAACTCTCCTCAGTATGTGCGCATCAGCCATACAATGTTTTCTAGTGCAGTAGTGTAGTGGACACAGACCAGGGCTCCTCCTGTTGCAGTAGTGTAGTGGACACAGACCAGGGCTCCTCCTGTTGCAGTAGTGTAGTGGACACAGACCAGGGCTCCTCCTGTTGCAGTAGTGCAGTGGACACAGACCAGGGCTCCTCCTGTTGCAGTAGTGTAGTGGACACAGACCAGGGCTCCTCCTGTT
>JAWQFJ010011692.1:10000-12500 GCA_034096865.1 Theodoxus fluviatilis
CCTCCTTCCTCCTCGCCCTCAAGCCATCCGTGGTGTCTTCCTCTTGCACTTCCGGCTCCACTCGAGATGTCAAGCCTCTGAGTTTGTTGAGTGCCGAATGATTGTGCCCTTTTTCAACCTCTCTGACCTCGCTGAACTAAGTTTTGTCTCATGCGTGACTCTGGGGACAGCGTGAGAAATGCAAAGTCTCTTTTATCTGTCATCCCTAATGTTCGATAAGATAAAAAGAAAACACCGAGGTAATTAAAGCGTGTGTTGTCATACCTGAGAGTCTCTCCATGCGCTGCGCAGATAAAAAGGCGTTCAATTTATGTGACCGCACTATATGAACGTGAGAAAAGGTCCCAGAATGATTTTCGTTTTCAAGCAAACGTCCAGGAAAGTCGTTTGGAGACTGAGGCGTAACAAAAATAGTTGTGTTGTGGTAAAGCTAGCATGGCAAAAACCAAAGAAAAAGAGTTTGTAGGAAGGCCTTATCTTTTTTTAAAGGAGGCCAGATTGAGACTGTGCATGTGTGTGTGTGTGTGTGTGTGTGTGTGTGTGTGTGTGTATGTGTGTGTACGTGTGTACGTGTGTGTGTGTGTGTGTGTGTGTGCGTGTGTGTGTGTGTGTACTTGTGTGTGTGTGTTTCTGTGTGTGTGTGTGTGTGTGTGCGTGTGTGTGTGTGCGTGTGTGTGTGTGTGTGTGTGTGTACGTGTGTGTGTGTGTGTGTACGTGTGTGTGTGTGTGTGCGTGTGTGTTGAAGAAATGTCATGTATACATAAGATTCATCTGAACTTATTTTAAAATGTCATTTTCTCCGAAAATGCTATTTAAAAGTATATGGTGCTCATAGGAAAGATGGTATAGCACGCAATTTGTTGGTTATCAACGATCGGTAAGAAATATAGGGTAGGTAGGAAAATATATTGGCGGTCGGGTTACCGTAACGTATGTTTGTTGTTGCTTTACACAGACGTAGAAAGGGAAATCATACGAGTGAGATGTAAATATACTCTTTTCTCTGACATTTTCATTACGAATAGAATATTTTTATAGATGAACAATATTTCGTCATTTTAAAGTTTTGGCCTGGTCTTCTCTGGCAAGATCTTATTCTTCTTGCTCGGGTGAAAAAAAGCGACTGTAAAGATAGCTTGGAGGTGTACAAATTATAGACTTAATAACGGATATGTTTCGGGCGAAGCCCTTGTTCAATTAAAAAATTGATTATTATACAAACAAGTAAATTCGTAATAAGATACATATAAATGAAGTGATGAATCAGTTCAAACTTCACAGTGATCGAGATACATGTTAAAATTATTGTTGGAGGAAAACAAATATGATCCTCACAGTAAAACAGTTATACTCAATACAATGATTACAAATTTAGACCACACCAAGCGAACATCTAGCAATGCGGGTGGTGATTGTCAAGATAAATAGTCTTACTGTATTGAGACCGAATACAACTACAGAATATACAGTACTAGTTGGTTTACCCGACTCCACCTTTTCCCGTCTCCATCTTTTCCCGTCTCCACCTTTTCCCGTCTCCACCTTTTCCATTTCCCTCTCCCCCTAAATAACCGTACCGCAGATACTTTCCCACCCCCAACCCACCCCCCGGCCTCACCCCACCCCCCGGCCTCACCCCACAGCCTCCCCCCCCCCCCCCCGCCTCACCTCCCCCCCCACCGGTCACACCGCACCCCCCGGCATCACCCCCCCCCCCCGGCATCACCCCCCTCCCTAAATAACCGTTCCGTACATACTTTCTCACCCCCTTACATTCATCAAACATCAACGCGTGATGAGATGAGCTGAGCTCGGAGCCGTAAAACCTCCTGCAACACGAAGCACACGTTGGAGCCGAGTTGCCTCCCTTTGCCCTCAACAGTCCCATGACTAAAAAGTTCCAGAGGGAATATCTCGGGAACGGTCAGAGGTACGCCTTCCAAAACGCGACGACTACCCTTATCCAGTCACGGGGGAGCGACATGCCAAATTTCGCGAAGATCCGTGTGTCACGACTCAAAGAAGTGGTAGGGCTTTAAGTCCGCTCCCAGTCCTGGACAATGCACCTTTAAGAGTTTTTGCGGTGTCAGCACTTGCTAAGCTGCACCGTGCCGCCCGTGCAATACAAGCTGTCATGTGGCAGAACGTGCAAAACATTTCTTTTTGCGGGAATGAACCCTATATATAGGGTCGTGTATTTCGCTGACGGGGGAGGAACTTTTGGAAACAAGACTTTTCGTCGCTGTGTGTTGGTGCCGCGTCTCCGAGGGCCGCTGTGCCCGGTAGGTAAGGCCTGGGTTTGGCTTACCGGTCTGGTTGTGGGTGTGTGATTTCTTGCTGAGCGGTGTCTCAGGGGGCCGTTTGCGCCCGGTGGGCAAGACCTGGTTTTGGTTTGCCGGTCTCCTTACTGGTGTTGTAAGGAGGGGAATGTTCTTTCTTGGTGTCTCGTCGTCGGGCCTTTAACGGTGACATTGTGATGGTTCCCAGGCTGATCTTCTTT
>JAWQFJ010011692.1:15000-17500 GCA_034096865.1 Theodoxus fluviatilis
AGTTGGGGGAAGGCGGGAGGGGGGGGGGGGGGTGGTTGCTCAAATATGTTGATCTACTTCCCACCTCATCGGATATCGGCACACTTTGCTTGGTAGCAGAGACAGTATAGTTAGTAAAAAGCTTGGGAAGGAGGGGGGGGGGGGGGGGGGCTAAAAGATGCTGGGCCCAGATGCTGTACTACTCTCCACTTGGTATAAGCACACTCTACTTGGCAGCCAAGGTAGCTGGGGAGGGAGGGGGGGGGGGGTGCTGCTATAATTAAGATGCCTTCCTTTTGCTACTCGCACAGACAAATCAAACCCGGGCAGAGACAGGAAGAATCTGTGACCAAACAAAAACTCTTGGAAATGACCGCACTGCCAGATTGCACAGATTTGCACCATTTTTCTCAAAATTTTTCGGGGGGGCATGCCCCCGGACCCCCCTAGAGGGGCGTGCCTGCTTCGCAGGCACGCACTCGTGGCTTCGCCACTTCGATGAGAAGACCCTAAAACAATTTTAAGCACCCCCCCTCAAAAAACTTTGATCCGGCCCTGCCATGATAAACATTTTAAATGTTTCACGTGACAGAAATGCTCTGAAAGGTCCACTAGATCACGCAGTCAAACCAGTTATAGAGTCGACCATAGTAGTGCATACATGTAGTATTGAGTTCATTTGGCCCAAGAAATCAATTCCGATTTTTACTTCCGCCGAGGAGATGAGATTTTATCCTAGTTTGTTATATAGTCATCAAAATAACTCCAGAACTTCAAAAGGGATTCCAATGAAATGTGGTTAAAGTCGTGGGATTACTGAAGAAACAATCCGTTAAATTTAGGAAGTTATCTGTTATCTCGTTTTGGAATTACGACCAACAAAAAAATTTATATGCAAATCACGAAGTTGATGACGTCAAAGTATTGATGTCGCCGTATGCGTTTGCCATTCAGAAGTTTCAGCCACTAAAATGAACTAAACTTCCTAGCGTCATTCCTAGCTAGCAACACATCCTGCCTGATTTAATCAAACAGACCATGGAAGAGAACGTGTGACTTCCTAGGCGGAGGGTTACTTTCTAGTTATTTATTTCTTTGAAAGTAGGGCCTACACCTGGACGAGTTTTAACTCGTGCTGCACATAGCAAGCGACGTCACGATAGTATTAAGTCGATGGGCAACGTGGCCAAGGCTGCAGCAAACGATAGTCCTACTAGTTGTCGTTCTACGCCCACCGTTTCCCTCAAGTTAGAACAGTGGCAAGGAGTGCGCCGTTGCGGAATGTTCACTTAGAAATTCTTATGGATGAGCATCCATCGTTTTTAGTTTGGTCTGACACCATCGCCATGCTCGCAATGGCAAAACCCCACCAGATCAGGCAGATTTATGCGAGCAAGCCTTGGCGCTAGATTAGGTGCGAGGCGCAGTGCCGTGGTTCAATCCCTGGGACTGGAAAAACAGGATTATTAATATCTTGTTATTTCCCCAATTAGCTTAGATTTAAAAAAAACCTGATGGATAATAGACGTGCCGATTAGACAAAATGACCTGAAGAAATATTTCAGCAAATCCACCAAAACAATTCAAACCAAACAAAACAGCTGAGCAAGCGAAGAAGCAAGCTAGGATGAAAACAAAGCCACAACACGGACAACCCTGTCGTCTGCTTGTCGGCGTGTCCACGTCCAGGATGCATCTAGCAGACACACAACCAACCTGTGTGATCACGACTACCTAATAAACGCTGAAAATAATCGAAAATGTCATCTGTTTGCCATTGAGGACGACTGTTGGAAAAAGATTAGCGATTTCTCGCACTCCAGACGCAGTGTTTCTCAATTTCCACTGCGTTTTGACGGACGCCATCTATGTGAATTTCATATTTATCTCTCTTACCATGACTAAGTCATTCTGATAGACTCGGAGAACGAAACTCAATGTCCGTATCTTCCTCAGCTAATTTGTCTGCATCGCTGCATGCAGTATAAGGCTCCTTCTGATGTGTTTGTGGTATAATTTCAATCAGAATAGCTACTTTCGCAAGCATTTCCATGTTTTCCTATTTCCTGTACATCGCCATGGTTGCCAGTGAAAAATAAATAGTATCTTGTTTGTCCTCACAAACTCTTGCATGGGTTAAAAAATGCTTAATAAAAAATTTTCAGCTAGGTGAGCACTCTCAGTTTTACAAAGCAATATTTCGCAAATAAAGTGTGCTGATGGTTAAAAACAATTCATTGATAGGGTTAATTATGTATATATTATTTTCAGACAGTACGACTTCCATATTTAAGTGGATCTTAAACCATTTGGTTTCTTCCATATCTAAGATTCAATAAAACATTATCCTGAAATGTAGAATGTGAATAGCAAACCGTGTAGGGGTAATGGCAAAGAAGTGGGGTGGTGGTTTTGAGAGAGGGGAGAGAGAGAGAGAGAGAGAGAGAGAGAGAGAGAGAGAGAGAGAGAGAGAGAGAGAGAGAGAGAGTGTGTTAATTGTCAACTTTAAGTCTTTTATGTG
>JAWQFJ010011692.1:20000-22500 GCA_034096865.1 Theodoxus fluviatilis
AAGTATGAAACGGACGTAGTATGAATGTAATGATATGAAATGGCTTGGATGTTTTACTTTATTTTCATTTGCACTACCCAGGTTGTTCTTGCAGCTTTAAAACTTTGGCGATTGTATCATCTGGTGCTTGAATCTGACTCCTCTGGGCCGTGTGGAAGCATGCATAAACTGTCAAATCAAGCTGCCTCGAATTAACCTTCTTTCCGTCGTCCATACAGGTTTCATTCACGAAGAAGAATGAGTAAGTGGGTGTGCCTTGATGGTCTAGACAGGTTTTGTACGTAGCCCCTGACAAGTACACCTATGGATATGCATGCATGCACACTGGGCAAACGTTGTACTTAACAGCAACTGACGTGCGAGATAAAATTATCATATCAGTTACTCACTCTCTCGTCGTCTGTCGCTTAATAGGAAGGATGGCCAAATTATTTTGTTTCCGTTGCCTCAAGTGTAATATTGTGTAATAACAATTTTGTGGGGTCAACTCCACCTTCCTTTCTTTACATCGTTCGCATCTCTCTCTCTCTCTCTCTCTCTCTATCTCTCTCTTTCCCCCCTTCTCTCTCTCTTCCTCCTTCCCTCCATCTCTCTCTGCCTGCCTGCATGTCTGTTTGCCTGCCTGCCTGCCTGCCGGCCTGCCTGTCTGTCTGTCTGTCTGTCTGTCTGTCTGTCTGTCTGTCTGTCTGTCTGTCTGTCTGTCAGTCTGTCTGTCTGTCTGTCTGTCTGTCTGTCTGTCTGTCTGTCTGTCTGTCTGTCTGTCTGTCTGTATGTCTGTCTGTCTGTCTGTGTGTCTGTCTGACTGTCTGTTTCTCTCTGTGTCTGTCCGTCTTTCCCTTTTATTATGCTTCTCTTTGATTAAGGTTCTTCCAGTAGGCATTTAGTTCTGCATACTGATTTATGTGCTACTTCGAGATTCCTGAGTGCATTATTTGTGTACAAGGATATCATTGAACGAAGAAAATGGTCGGGACTCTTTTACAGTTTTCCCGCTGTTTTCACAACACACAGCATGATGAAAAATGGCGCAAAAGGATGTGAAAAGACTAATCGTGTTAGGGGGCATGTTGTGGTGTACAGAGGGGCTTGTGAAGCATAGCTTGAAACTTGGTCGAACAAAAAAGTATGTAAAATGCTAAAGATTGAAACTCGTGGTTTTTAAATTATATTTCATGCCCTAATGTAGAGCAGGCGTATTAGGAAATATCTATGGTCATTCCAGTCAGTACATGTACTTAAATAAAACAGACTCTAATCTGAAATGTTTATGATCTCTGATACAGAATATCGGGCATGAAATTAATACAATACGTAAAAAAGTAACAGTGATCTTAATTCTTCTGTTTATTTCAGGTAGTCTGCAACAATTGCGTAGCTTAAAAAAAAGAATGATACGGCCGAAGGTAACTTTCTTAGGACTCAATTTGCATTCAGAACTAAACCGTTCGTATAGAAGTTTTTGAATTTTTTCTGTTAAAATGAGTCGTAATTTTTTTTCCTGAAACGATGAAATTGAAAGAGGAGCATTGTTTGCATGCGGATGCATAGTTGAGTTGACATCTTTACGCAGTAGATCTCTCTATCCTTCGATCACGCAACTCTTTGTCAGTTTAGCGCTGTGTGAACGGGTTCATTCTTACGTCCTTCCGTTCCACCTGGCATTTCCTTATTGCGCCAATTTATCGTCAGTGATTATCAGCGACGTCGTTAGGCACCAGAACAGCAGAAGTTGCTGTTGGAGCAACTGCACTGAGACGGCTGTGTTGTTCTCTCTCTCTCTCTCTCTCTCTCTCTCTCTCTCTCTCTCTTCACCTGTATATCCGTCTGTTACTTTGTATGTCTGTCTGTAAGCCTGCCTGCCTGCCCTCCCGCCCGCCTGCCTGCCTGCCAGCCTACCTACCTGCCAGCCTACCTGCCTGTCTGCCTACCCACCTGCCTGCCTGCTTGCCTGCCTGCCTGCTTGTCAGTCTCCTTGCCTGTGCGTGTGTGTACTTGCGCGCGCGCGCGCGCGTGTGTGTGTGTGTGCCTCTGAGTGTGGTGTGTGTATGTGTGTCTGTTGTTGTGCCTGTCTGTGTAAATGTCTCTCTGTCTCTGTGTGTGTCTCTCTGTCTCTGTGTCTCTCTCTCTCTCCGTCTCTCTCTCTCTCTCTCTCTCTCTCTCTCTCTCTCTCTCTCTCGTGTCCTGCTGTAACCGAAAGCCCGTCCCTACCATCTGCCACCAGGGACGTGACTGACTGCATGTGAAACGGAACAGTTGTGAGACGCAAAACCCCATCCCTGCACTACACAGCCGCTCACTTCCGCCATTGATTCAAACAGGTGCAGCCAATGAAACTGTGAATGCAGCCACCCCTTGTGTTGTTGCTTGCGGCTACTGAGAAACTTCTGGGTTGGGCATTAATTTTTTCCTTTCCGTCCTTTCTTCCTTCCTTCACCGTACTTATGTAGCTTCTCCGGCTAATGAAGCTTTCCGCTTGGCGCGCTCAGCGTATCTTGAAAGC
>JAWQFJ010011692.1:27500-32500 GCA_034096865.1 Theodoxus fluviatilis
AGTCACGTTAATGAACCCGTTACCTCACCTGTAACGTCCAGCAACCTGGTGTTCTTTTCATGTTGCCTCGACTTCTTTTTCTGTCTTTTTTTCATGCTAGGACTGGTTCACTTTCACGATATCATACTCGCCATGTGGTCGACATCTCGCTAGATCTAGTAACGAAAACAAACTGATTCAGTGATCGCACGCACTGCTTTTCTCCAAAGAAATGAGGCTAGCGAAATGCAAGTCTCTTACACGATCTCAGTGTCAAAACTCTAGAAGCAATGCGATGGGAATTTGAAGACAACGTTTTTCGGCTCAGCTGTTTTCTGCTCATTCCGTTCTGTAAACATTACGGCAAGCCGCATGGGATTTTCGAGATTGACACTGGAATCTGCAGTCGATTTATAAAACTTTAAATGAGCGATTTCAGCGAACTATTCATTTGATAAACAAATAGTATTGATAAATTGATACTGTTTTCTTGCAAGAGTTTCTTTGACTAGGCCTCAGTATTCCTAAACTTCGTCGTTTTCCATTCGAATCGAACAAGAAAAATGGCGACCAGCGTTATCCAAAGAACCTCGCGACTGCTGACGTCACGTCCGAAGATGCCGAAAGCTCCCGAGGGTCCCGTTTGGGGGGGAAAAATCAGCGTCCGGGTCAGGTGAGCTTAAGTGGAGAAAATCTGTGTATCCAAGCGTTTGGGTGCCAAGACTATGTCAGGAATTTATTTCACCAAATTTCTAATCTGAAATTGTTTCTCAACCTTGTAGTCTTCATATCTGCAAAGTATGGCCCCCTATGGTTTGGGGGTCAGAATAGACCCACCGCATCTCCCTACGCGATTCGTGAGAGGTGAATAAATAGGAATATGATGACATGACCTTCGTTTACTCTAGACAGTTTAATTGATTCCGTAACAATGTCCTTACACTGCCTACAAAGGCTGATAGGTCGGAAAATCCAGCCAATCCAAGCTGCAAATTATGATCATGAGTTTGTGTAAATTCCATTCGATTAATAATTTGCAAACATATGAAGCTCGATTGATTTATCTTTGTGTTAGTGCACTATGAGGCAGACTAAAGTCTCGCTTGAGAAAAACATGGCAATACGGCCAAAGGAAAAAGAAGTTGCGGTTACGGTAACCTGACAGACCCTTTTTCTGCAGAACCTACACTTTTTTTATCGTGCCCCCCCCCCCCCCCAAAAAAGAAAAAAAGAAAAAGAAAAGACAAAAGACAAAAGAGGAAGAAATCCAAGTTGATGTACGAATTGTGTGCTGGCCCATCTTTCCTACTCTATGAACACTAGGAGAATCCACTATAAAAATTTTTTTTTGCAGCAAAATAAAAATTATGATTTATGTTCAATCTGGCCTCTCGCAAGACTGGATGTTAGCAAAGACCCTATACAATAAGATGGTTCATCCGGCACTCGGCCTATATAAAACATGATGACGGAGCCGACCGTGGCGCCCCAAGCGGAAACGGTGACGCTCGAGTCAAGGAAGACAACTTCCACATACCGCGTCAGCATAACAATTTACAGTGGATCGTGGAATCCTCTTATTGTGAACTTCAATTGAGGGACAGGAAAAACATTTCACACTAAGCGGAATGTCACATTAAGAGGGTTGATTTCAGTCATACAATGAACTGAAGGGAAATTAAAAGGTTGTGGCTATTTCAGACACTGACTATAGAGCGAGCGCACTGCTTAATATTACATTACTCGTTCGTCGTACCTCGAGCTTTTTCTGAACTCATCTTGGACAATTTTTATGCGAGATTTTAAATCAGACAAACATGAAAACCTTACTCCAACTAACTTTCAAAGAAGCCATTCCCGAATAATGAGGAAGTAAACACAGTATCTGTAGGCCTACTTTTGCTGGCCGAGCCGCTCGATGCGATAGTAGCGAGATAGAAGGATTTACTGAGTACGGTCATGGCTCATGCCGTGTAATTTTATGTTTATTACTATAGAATTGCATAGATCTACTGTAGTAGGGAAACACAAACAGATATTGTAAGCCAAAAAAATGCAGATTTCATGATTTCCGTATTGCTTGCGGTGAAAATAACTTGCCGTGTAAACAGCCTGCATGGTCACTAGATACACATTCACGTGCAAATAGCCTGGGCACTAGATACACGGTCACGTGCAAATAGACAACCAAATTAAAAACTGTTCACAATAACAGGAAAACCACAATAACAGAGTTCACTATAAGTGGACTCCACTGTATCAACAAATTTAATAGAAAACTACATAACTAGTTTTCAACTTCAATAATGCTCATCTCCACAAAGCGAGTTGCCATGTGTCAACTGTCATGTTTGTAAAACCTACGTGCTTGCATTTTATTATGCTAGCTTTCCGGCATAGTGTTTGTAAGTTTTGTTTATCTTTATGACCTTTTTTTTCATTCCTGCTATGATCGGTTGCGTTTATTCATTGCGATGAAATGTTTTGGCCACTATTATTCACTATAATAAATTCCACATGCATCATTAATTTAATACTCATCAACATTTTCGCAAACAAAAATTGTATGAATTCAGTTGCCAAAACTCTTCAACTCTGATTCAGAATCACTCAATTGTGATCAAGCCTCAAGGCGATATTTATCATCTAACGTGAATCATTCATTATCAAGACTGCTGAATAAGACTGAGGTGCTGACGTGACTAAATCAGCAGATTTTCGAAAACAAATATCGGCACACCTACAAAAGCAAAAGCCACAAGCTTCCTCCACCAGTTCAGCAGATTTAGATTACACTTCAAGTTCTGTATTTTATTGCGCTTAGCTCAAAACACATTTATATAATCATTACTTACCTCTCTTTATTTTTCCACGGAAAACGAAAAAACGACTTCTGTGGACACGCATAGCGCGAGTTAACACAGTTATTCGCACTGCAATGGTCACCTCCTTGATTTCTTCTTCGTGGTCGACATTTTTGACCGGCTAATCACGACTACGACTTCTGTGGACACGCATAGATGAGTTCAGAAAAAGCTCGAGGTACGACGAACGAGTAATGTAATATTAAGCAGTGCGCTCGCTCTATAGTCAGTGTCTGAAATAGCCACAACCTTTTAATTTCCCTTCAGTTCATTGTATGACTGAAATCAACCCTCTTAATGTGACATTCCGCTTAGTGTGAAATGTTTTTCCTGTCCCTCAATTGAAGTTCACAATAAGAGGATTCCACGATCCACTGTAAATTGTTATGCTGACGCGGTATGTGGAAGTTGTCTTCCTTGACTCGAGCGTCACCGTTACCGCTTGGTGGCGCGCGTGACCCTAATTTCGCCGGAAGTGACCGGATGAACCATCTTATTGTAGAGGGTCTTTGATGTTAGTCTTGATCCTGTTCATGTACATACATTTACGACCTTTTTTCATGTGTGGCGTCCTTGTAAACAGTGAATAAAGAGAGATTCTGGCCTCTTCTATTAAAATCTTAGAAAAAATTTCAGGCCGATCTACCGACCTCATTGTTTTTGCCATGTTACCGTAACCACAACTATTTTTGTCCTGTTTGCCTAATTGAAAAGGATTTTTGTGTGTTGTTACAAATATGACCATCCCTCACATGATGAGACAGATGTACAGTTTAGGAAATTCTGAGCTGTGCATATGGTCAAAAAGTGAAGACATTCTTCTTTGCAAGGCTGCAAAAAGCTTGGAAAAAAAGGGAAAATGGTGACAAAGTGATGAGCTACTAAAGATCGGTACCCACGGCTATGACGTTTGGAGAAAATGAGTTTTTAAGTTCAGGCAGTGTGTTTTAAGACAACGCAGTATTGTCGTCATGGTGGCGGGCTATTTTGAATGTGGTATACTTGTATATCGGCTCCTCTGATGAGCTGGACAACTGCCGATAAGAAGTTAAAACAGGATTATTGCTGTAAACATATAGGATTCAAAATATCACAATCTCAATTCTGACATGCCTAACCCCTCTCACTCTATTTGGTCGATTTTTCGAAATGAGGCAAGATGGCGTCCGTATCGTTTTGTGGTGGAGGGTCACATTGCCGAAACATTATAATATACTGAATTTGTGTGCGGAGTGGGGTGGGGGGGAGGAGGGGGGATGTGGTCACAGATGTCACTATCTTTGTTTTGTTGTTCTTCACGCAATCCTGAAGATAACTTTGCCCAGCCGAAAGAGCCTTATACTAATCCGCTAGGCCTGGTCTCAATTATCGGATGCACAACAAAGTCAGGATTCCATTCGTCATTTTCACTCTTCTGCCTTGCACTTTCATTGCAGATGCTTAATCACAAGTCTGGCCATGCACACATGTATCTGTGTGACCTGTTGCAAGGAGTTAAATCTCTGCTCGTCAAAACCAGCTCCGTGTGGGTTGGAGGTCAGAATAGACCCCATTCTGTGAACCCGAGTCTGTAGTGACTCTGGCACAGTTCGCAATGAATGCGTAATAGACTTGACCCTTCGCATTACAGCATTGCGCCAAAAATAGTTCGTTCTGATACTATTTTTTCTCCACTTTTTACAGAAATCATTCAGATGTCAAAACTTGTTTCCATTTCAACACAAACATTTTATTTTATCGAATAAACGCTTGTTTATTGCCTCAACAAAAGTAAGTTAAGAGTTTAGTGCGAAATAGTCTTAGAACTACTTTGACGTCGTATGTCAGGGAGCAGTTCGGCTATCCCACAAGCCTCTCGTGTGACCCTCATTTGAATTTTTAGGACGAAATCCTTCCATCACGTGATGTCAGCTGCGCTAGAAATTGTTTCGCCGGCAGGCGAAGTCTCTAGTGAGGCGAAAAACTGGAGACATCGTGACATGATTTGCGTTTACTCTAAATTGTTCTTGTGATTTTCGTGCTTAGTGGCCTTATATAATCTATAAAGGCTGACAGGCCGTAAAACTCCAGCCATCCATCCATCCATCCGTTGTCAAAACCACCACTCGACTTATGGAGGCGGTGTCATTTGCTGACGTAGATAGTGAAAACACGGAT
>JAWQFJ010011694.1:0-12500 GCA_034096865.1 Theodoxus fluviatilis
GGAGGAGGTTCAACCTTTGAAATGAACTTTTGCATTATAACATTTATCATTTTTATAACTAAATATACCAGAAGTATGTGTGGTATGGGGTCAATAGAATGATTTTTACACAATTTGGTTGGGTCATGTGACCAATATGGCCGGCAAAATAGAAAAATAAATACATTCTAATTTTAAGGATAACTCAAGAAGTTTGGTACATTTTCACATGACATTTTATTTAAAAGTGCATAATACATTGACAATTATGATAAACTACTGATATCAAACATAGTTTACGTTTTGAGACAATTGTGCATTAAAAAAATTCAGTCATGCAATTTGACGCCAAAAGAGAGCAACACCTTTTTTACCTTTAAAAAACAAAAAGCAAAAATGTTTCACACAACAAGTTTGGTTCATTTTAATTTTGAATGTATATTACACCTATGTGCAAAGTTTGCAGGCAATTGAAGCAAAACTGGCCTTGCAATCTTTAAAATAAGACAGCAATCACACGGAAAATCACAAATTGAGAAAAACGCGTTTAAAGAAAGGATGTACATGCACTGAACTTCCCTCATCAGCTGGATGAATTGAATTCAGAGAGAATACCTGACAAATACTCAGTCACCACCTCCATATTTGTATGACTATTCCCCTGCCCCCCCCCCCCCCCCCCCCCCCCCCAGCTTTTGGTGTACTGAGAACAATCGAAGCCCTCACCCTTCCCAAATCCAGAGATCTGAACCCCTCTTTCATGTATCTGCCAACAGCTAGCCCCAGCATGTTGAAAACTTTCAGCCTTCCACATTCTACCTCATTGTAGACTATTGCAGCCTCATTCACATATATTTCAAGTGTATTTCTCCCAACAAAGTTTTGTTTTGGACACGTTGCCCAGATCAAGCTGTGAAAGCTTTAATTGGGGTTCTGAGTACCCCCATGGGAACACTTTAAGAGCAATGCAGAACTACTCAGTTCATCAAAGATTGGCTCAATGATCCTTCTTAGAGAAAGAGAGACAGAGAGAGAGAGAGAGAGAGTGACAGAGAGAGAGAGAGACATAGAGAGACAGAGAGTGACAGAGAGTGAGAGAGAGAGGGAGAGACACAGAGAAAGAGAGGGAGAGACAGAGACAGAGAGAGAGGGGGGGAGAGACACAGAGAGAGATGGAGAGAGAGAGAGAGGGAGGGAGACAGAGAGAGAGGTTGGGGGAGACAGAGAGAGAGAGAGAGAGCGAGAGAGAGAGAGAGAGAGAGAGAGAGAGAGAGAGAGAGAGAGGGAGACACAGAGATAGAGAGGGGGGGGAGACACAGAGAGAGAGAGGGGGGGGGGAGACACAGATAGAGAGAGGGAGACACAGAGAGAGAGAGAGAGAGAGAGAGAGAGACAGACAGACAGAGACAGACAGAGACAGAGACAGAGACACACAGAGAGAGAGAGAGAGAGAGAGAGAGAGAGAGAGAGAGAGAGAGAGAGAGAGAGAGAGAGAGAGAGAGAGAGAGAGAGAGAGAGAGAGAGAGAGAGAGAGAGAGAGAGAGAGAGAGAGAGAGAGAGACGGTGTCTGGCCAGGGAGACGGGGACTGCAGGGGAACTGCAGGGCGGCATGCAAGGGAAAATCGATGTAATTCTATCAGCGTGCCAGGAGCTCACCCTGGGTCCGCCTCTCTACAACTCTCCGCCATTGCAGCAGTGGCTCTGGAGCCCCAGATCGTCAAACCTGATGCTGCCTCGTTAGCATCCTGACTGGGTGCTACCGTGTGCCAATGGACAACCTCCGGACTCCCCTGGTCCACCCCTGACATTCCCCTCATAGATACGACTTTCTCTCACGTCTTGCTCAGGGGTGGTTTGTGGTGGATATGGTGTAGTTGAAACGGTCAATGTCAAGTGTCGCCTGTACCATGTTGCTACTTCGCTGCCGCCGCTGCTGCAGATCACTCTGCCCGTGATGGAAATAACTATTGCTACGGTGAACAGTAGGCTATCCACCACTTCCTCGTTTTGACGCCTCCTCAAAGAGGAGAATTGCTGAAAAATCCATACACTTTCTACGGTTGTACGTAACAAATTAGACCTCTGGTGTTATCAGCCATATTTCATATTTGGCAATCAACGGCCATAATTGCACTTTGTGGTGCTTCATTTTGGCTTTACAACAGTGAGAAACAACTCAAACTAGCTGCCAACAGTGTCCGGACGATGCGCAAATAGATCTTCCCTTTCCCCGCACTTGCCACGCTTGATCACTACCTTACAGCCAAGGCAATGTTGCACTTAATGCCTCACAATTCTCTCGCCCGGACCTTTCCTTAGCGTTACTCTGGTTGGATCTCAGTCAGCGAGTGGTGTGGGTGGTGTTTGGTTAGGAATGGAACGAATGAACATCACGGACTGCTTGCTGCTGGCACTTGAGGGCGATGACCATACCGCCCGTTTCCGTAGCCCCTCAAGACGGCCGCTGTTGTCTCGCCTTAATTGGATGGATCTTATGCTACGTCATGATACGTCTGCAGATTAAGTTGTGAACAGCAGGATCTTTCTTTCCGAGTGGAGTCCTGACAAATCAGTGAAGTGGTTTCCCGAAAGTGCTTGATCAATACTTGTAGTCTACGAACCACTAAGTATGTTATAAAACTGCTGTCATTAAATATTTGAGATTGTTCTCATAGGGAGAGGGTGCTGGGAAAATTCAACACTGGGCATTGTATCTTCATGAGCTTCTGGCGACTTATTCTGTTTATAGCTCGCTCGAGTTTGCCTCAATTTCGACACTTCATTCCTTACAGTAATTGCAGTCGACAAAGATTTCGAAACATGGCCGCACACTTGCCTCTTCGGGCTTGTCGCCACATGACCTTTGGTGGGATTCTATTATAGTCTGCTTATTAACCACTAACTCACGTCAATGATGAATTTCAGCATTATCAACGTTATCCGCAGATAGTTGTGAGATAACGTCGTTTCCATGCTTTTTGGCATAAATAAGTAATATTTATTTATGTTTTATTTATATCATTACAGTGTTAACTAGTCGTTGTTGCTAAATGGAATACGCCTGAAATCTGCTGTGCGAATCAAGCAAAACCTTCAAAGGAAAACCTGTCCACATAAATGCTGTGCAGTATTTTATTATAGATTGGAGTATAACTCTCAGTAGACATCTTCCAGAAACTGTTTGACTTCTGAAATGTTAATGCTCTGCGACAAGCTCTTCTGAAACCAATCTTTGAAGTTGTATCGCAATCTTAATTGAATGATGTAAGGTACTACAATATGTGCCAATACTTTTATGACTTTGAAACAAACGTGTCGACTGAATTGTCACGTGAGAGTGGTCTTTCCACGGAAATATTTCATCGACTATCGCTGTTTCCCTTGAAGAGCAATAACTCTCCCTGACATATTTCAAGCACTCACCATTGCCTTTGCATTACAATAAATCACAGTAGTGCACGGCCGGAAGTCGCGGATTCAATGGCTGCAAGCCATTCTTTGCTGCTTCTACTGATGCCAGTGACATCAGTGCTGACTGTACGCAGATGCGGGCCTTATGCTTTTCCGTCACTGACAACTAAAGCAAAAGTGTAACTAATGGCAGGCAACTATGGTCACATGGCAGCTGTGAATGCGAGGATGAGGCAACAGCTGATATTCGAATCCCCTGGCAGCAAATCAATGCACACGCCCTACACTACTGCAGCCCATGCATGGGGCAACTCACCAGCAGACCCAGACCGGATTACACGGACGCTACAGCTGGCGGAGCAGGATAGCACAGCATGAGACTATGCTTAGCTCACAATGACACCAGCGTGGATGTTCATCCTAGCTTCCCTGGCATACGTGTCAAACCTGTGACAGCGGATCAGGGCAGGCAGGCTGAGACGAATATGCGTGCCGCCAGACTGCCTCCGTGTAGTGGTCCCAAGGCTGCCATTGAGTTAGCGGGAGTGCTCCAGTTGCTGACGGTCAGTCAACAGGGACGGTGCTCAATGCCTGCATTCAGGCGGTTTCCTAGTGACGTTCAGTGTGGGATCCTTATGAGATAAATAACAAATTCGGTTCTGAGCATCATCGGAAATCGTCTCGCTTTTCAGTCATATAGGGATAGAGTTGCACAGGCTATTTATGTCGAGGTTTTATTTCCTTTAATAGATTGCGATGATCTACACGAGAAAACCATTAAACGGTTAACCGGGAATTTATTTTGATTAAAAACAAACCCATATGTATCACTATGTATCGCTTTATTTGATGCTAGCTAAATCTTGGAGCTTCATAACAATTTGTGTCAGAATTTAGTCCATTAAGTCTATGACCCCTCATTCTGGTAAAAGTATATTTGTATGTCTCATTGCTTTCTCCTGGCAACAAGACATCCTCGTAGAGTGTAAACAAGTCAAGATTAATTAACATGAAAATAAAAGTGAAACTTACATCTCCATACATAAACTGATCTTTTCACCTCTTCTATAATCTGCAAAGCTGGAAAATGACATCTTAGGGCACGAAACGTACTGGACCTGTTTGGTTTTCTCTCATCGGGTGTCCGCCGTTCTTCCATCATTTCCCAGTCACGTTACGTGGCTTTGTTTGCGTCAGCGTCCTACCGAAAAACGATCTTGATGAGCCATGTTTGTGTAAACTCTGTTAATGAAGCCCTTGGTGCAGTGAACTACATTTACACGCATACTATCGTCGTCGTCATCATCATCATCATCATCATCATCATCATCATCATCATCATCATCATCATCATCATCATCGTCGTCGTCGTCGTCGTCGTCGTCATCGTCATCATCATCATCATCATCATCATCATCATCATCATCATCATCATCATCATCATCATCATCATCATCATCATCATCAACCATCATCAAAATCATCTCTATCATAATGAAGATCACCATTTTGAGAATATTGTACATTGTCAGAACTATTATCATATGAAGTCATTAAGATGTAGTTTTACTGCGTCGTTTGATGCCTGTCGCATGGATTTGTCGGTGCCTCAGCTGGGAGCGACTGCAGCTCTCACGATCTGCGAAGTGTTCCGTGTGCAATCTGCTTCCCTCGTGTCCTAGTTTGTGACAGGAATGTCCACGAGCTGTTCACATCAATTACTGCACAACCTTTCTTGTGTGCATCATCGAACCCGCTGAAAGGAAAAATTTTGACTTTACAATGAAAATCCTGGCCATGCTGACGCAAAGGTTCTAGCTAAGAGTTGAAGGTCACTACTGAAAATCGACTGAAGACATCGCTGTAGGAGCAGGCAGCTGCACAATAATGGCCGAGCAGATTCCTTTTCGGCTATTTCGGTCCCTGTAATAGCTACAGGAACATCTTCTTGCTTCTTGCAGATCA
Organism: Theodoxus fluviatilis; assembly: GCA_034096865.1. Taxonomy (NCBI): domain Eukaryota; kingdom Metazoa; phylum Mollusca; class Gastropoda; order Cycloneritida; family Neritidae; genus Theodoxus; species Theodoxus fluviatilis. The sequence continues at coordinate 5,356 of JAWQFJ010011694.1, forward strand.
AATATCTTTTTCTCCTTTCTCAGCCCAGAGCCTAGGGGGTTGATGATTTAATTTAAATAGAATAAGTAGCAATCTTATTTTGAGACATGACCCTGTTTCTTTCTACACTTGTACCGTACAGAGCAAAATGATGTGCATGTATATTTGAACCTGCATTCTTGCTGTTCGGCCTGAACGTATTTATTTTGCACCATATTTATGCGTCAGAGACAAACCTAGCGACATAATACACCAACCACTACATTGGAAGTAGAGAAACCGTGCATTTAAAGGAACAGTGTGACGGCATGATTTCTAATAATGATAAAATATCACAAAATGACACTGTGAGGTAAACGAAATCAGCTACAGTTTTATTGAGTCCTTCGTTGTTCTTACACCGAGAAAGGAGACCAACCTATAAATGTGATAGGCAGGCAGGTGAGCGTGCTCCTCGTAGATGACGAGTTTCTCCGCCTATTGTCTACAAATGTACACTTTTAAAGCGCTGAACTCCACCTAATCTGAGGTGCTTGAGGATTAACGCACACTCCGGAGGGATGAAACAAAATCTCGCTTGTTTCTTGAATACTTTGACAGACTCGCCTTTCTCAGTGTGTCAGGAATCGTGTTCCAGAGAACAGCTGTAATATGAGACGATGAACAATGGCCGCATCACTTTAGATTCACGCGTGGAAACTTCAGGAGATTCTTCCTGGACTCTGCCTATTCAAGTCTGGGCCAGCTGCCAGCCCCGCAGTGCTGTGACGTTCGATGATGACTCCTTTCTTCGAGGGTCACCTTCGACGTCAGGGAAGTGGGGTAAAGGGAAGGGAACGAAAGGGGATTGCTCGTGTGCCCGGGGGAAAGGCCAGACCGTAATGCGTGGCGACGCAATTAGAGTCAGGAAAAAGGAGAATCTACGTGACATTCCACTCGTATAGGTCTCTTTGCGGGCGTGCATATATGAGTCCAAAGCAGGCAAACAGTGCCTTTGATCTGTGTTTATTGTGGAATTATGGGTAAATGGGGCAAAGCCGAAAGTAAGCACAGTTTCTTTGTTTTGGTCACGTGAAAAAGGTGTGACCTGAATCCTTGTGCAAGAGGTAATACTGATAGTCACTGTATACCAAAACTTAGACTCTTATTTTGAACTGAATACGTGGATGAAACATGATACGTCACATATTTCAGACACAAGTCGACCTGTAGAATTGACGTTTTATATGGGAATGCAAACCTTATGTGCAGAACTTGGTGGGCTTATTTTAATTCAGCCATTCGTTGACAGCGATTGTTTCCAAATCTAGGTTCGAAGTTGCTCCAAACGAATCTGGTAATTTTGGGTACAAACTAATTGTTAGAGTATAATGAAGACAAACAATCTGGGTTTGCACGGCGTATGCCCTTTTTTATGTGCGAAGCAAACATGTTCCAAATACAAGCAGTGGCCTTCGAAGAGGTGGGAGCGGAATATAATGTCAGATAGTAGTGCGAAGTAGTGAATCTGTCCTGCATCTCATTCAGAATAATCTTTATGTATTTGCTCACATCTATAATGAAGTCTCTCTGAGCCTGCACACTGATAAATCAAAATATTCCTTCTGTACTTTTTAACGTATGCGGCCATCCAGTTGTAATCATTCGTGTTGAGAATGAAGCAGGGACGCCTTTGATAGTATTGAAAAGTGAACGATGGCGTTGCAGTACAGCCTATAATTGAATGAACAGATAGGTAATAAAAAGAAAGCAAATCCAATGGATGCAATGCAAAAGTAAGCAGTTATTTGCTTGAGTGATGTGCCTAAACTGACACCTCGTGTTATACATTTATTAAACAATAGGCAGGAGTTTCAAACGCACGATCGAAGCCCACGATGTTCACAGGATGCTGTCTGCGAAGCATATAACCGTTTCCAAAGGACATAGAAAATGAAAGGCAAACACTTCTCTCTCCAAGGCTGGATTCTGTTTACACACAGGGGCGATTGTAATGCTAATAGTCGACACGCGGAAGATGACAGGCAATGACGCTTTGATAGCCAGAGGCTACACACAGTGAAGACTTGTCTACGAACAACGGGTTTGCAGGGAAAGAGGATTATTTTCTTTGATGTGGAGGGCTGCCAGCGAAAGAAGACGTCTGGGTTGTTGACGACAGCCAAAGGCGGGAAGATGCTAATGCTGATGTGGGCAGGGGGATGGCCGTGGTCGTGCAGGTTGACTGTAGGGTTCTGGTGGGGAGGGCCAGGCAGCCTGCTGTTTGTCAAGCTCTCTGGGTGATTCATTAGACAGCGTGGGCGAGGAGAGAGAGAGAGAGGGGGGTCTTTAAGCCGTTATTTTGGGATCAGTGGCTGCTGGTGTCTGTAATTCTGACAGATGGCTTGCCCAAGTGGTTCCGAGCGTCCACAGTCTGGGGAAGGTTATACGGGAGGAGGGTGGGGATCGAGAGTCAGAAAGGAAGGCCGCCTGTACATGAACTTTGAGAGAGTAAATGAGGGTTGCGGTTGTTGAGAGAGCGCATGGTTAAAGATTGTGAAGAAACAATTTCGAGGACTGATGAGTTCGTAGCTGGAAATGAGGGGCAATATAAGTGCTAGCTAGGAGTGCTGCCTGTAAGTTGTAATAAAGTGAATATGGTCACACGCACGCGTGTAAACAAGCGCGCGTGCGCACACACACACACGCACGCACGCACATACACGCGGACGCGCGCAAACGCGAGCGCACACGCTATCGATTTGAGAACCCGTCAATCGCTGAAATGTCGCACTATTAAAAAGACATTTTACCCTTTTACATATACGCATACACAAAGAAATACACACACACACACACATATATATATATATATATATATATATATATATATATATATATATATATATATATATATTACAAGAACAATCGAGCTTGGAGAGAGAGAGAGAGAGAGAGAGAGAGAGAGAGAGAGAGAGAAAGAGAGAGAGAGAGAGAGAGAGAGAGAGAGAGAGATATGACGATGATAATGGTGGTGGTGGCAGCGATGATGGAGATGATGGTGTTGTTGTTGTTGTTGTTGTTGTTGTATGATGATGATGATGATGATGATGATGATGATGATGATGATGATGATGATGATGATGATGATGATGATGATGATGATGATGATGATGATGATGATGATGATGATGATGATGATGATGATGATGATGATGATGATGATGATGATGATAATGGTGATGGTGGTGGTGATGATGATGATGATGATGATGATGGTGATGGTGGTGATGATGATGACGACTTACGGAGTGTTACGGCCTATCAGTCTCTGTTTGCTATGTAAGACTATTGATCATGAACATCACCAGAGCTGGTCAGAGTAAGTGAAAGTCAAGTTACGATTTCCCCCGTTATTCGCCCCAAACGAATCGCGAAGGAAGACATGGCAGGTCTATTCTTACTCCCAACCAAGAGAGAGAGAGAGAGAGAGAGAGAGAGAGAGAGAGACAGACAGACAGACAGACAGTCATACAAACAGACAGACACAGAGAGACAGACACAGAGAGAGAGAGAGAGAGAGAGAGAGAGAGAGAGAGAGAGAGAGAACGAACGAACGAACGAAGAACTTTATTGCTTAGGCCACCGGCCCATTGCAAGGTGAAACAATTTACATTATATAGCAATGCGGTATCGAGAAAATTCTGGATAGTACTATGTGAATGGACACAGTATCGAGGGAAACAGTGTTTACTGGTATAGGCCTACGTAGTAGCACTAGTCTTCGAAAATATAATGATTTATACTTAACATTTCCATTCCTTCCGTTCTCATCTTAAATGCATGGTAAATGTACATACTCACTCTACGGATCGTAGCATAGTCATTGGTTGCTAGAAGCTCTTTGATAGTCTCATTTACATCGAGAGGCGGAAATGGCATTAAAAATCTTTCTCGTAGTCCACACAAAGCAGGGCAATGACACAGAAAATGCACTTCAGTCTCCTCCTCCTTTACACATGTAGGGCAAACATTATAGAAAGTCGGGAGACTGTATCTATGTTTGTGAACATACAAGTCACTGACTCCAAATCGGAACCGTATCAAAGCATCTCTAAAACATTTCTTATCTAATGCGTACAAATATGGTTCTTGCTCTCGAACAGTTTTATACAGTCTGTAGAAGGAATACCGATTGCTATCTTGTAACATTTGCCTCCACTCACTATCAAAATCAGCTACCAATTTTTCTTTGAGATTCTTAAGGAATGCTCTTTTATTTTCTACAGCTTGTCTTGTCCATTCTCTTTCCATGTTGTATTTGTAGAGCAGAGTTTTTATACTTGTTACCCAATTGAGTTGACCTTCAGGTAAGTTACACATCATTTGATACACTCTGAACGGATATCTGTGTTGGTCCATGCTAATTATTTTAACCAATAATTGATCGACCTTACGATAGCATTTACGTATAACGGGTATCTACCTGTGTCACCGTATATCATTACATTCGGGGTTCTGGCTGAAACATTCAAAAACCACTTCAGTACAAACAAATGGACACTTTCAATGCGTTTACAGTCACTGAAGCCCCACACTTCCGAACCATAAAGCAATATTGGCTGGATTTGCGCATCAAAAACCTTGAACAGTACGTCAGGGGTGACAAATGCTAATTTCCGCAGCGACTTCAAAACTTGAATAGCGGCTGCTTTAGCCCTTCCTGCAATATCTGTCATAATCGTATTGGTACATAATCTTGTGGTTAGTGTTACACCCAGATACTTGTATTGACTGACCACTTCCAATCTGTCGTTACCAAGCGTCCATTTCTCATGAGCTGCCACGTAACCACCGTTTCTAAAAATGACAACTTTCGTTTTATCTGTTTTCACAATTAGTCCAAGCTTATCCGCTGCTCTTTTGAGACTGTTGATTTGATTTTGGAGACCAGGTACAGTATCTGACAACAGGACAATGTCATCAACGAAAAGCAATAAAAAAATCTCAACCCCGTTTGGTTCTATTTGTAGACCATGTTTCCCCTTTTCAATTATTTCTCTGCTAAGGTAAGAGACAAGGTAGGAAAAAAGTACAGGACTCATTTTGCATCCCTGCTTCAGGCCCCGAAAACAATCGAAGAATCTTGAGGTCCTCCCGGAGCATCGAACACCGCACTTCACGGTTTCATATACTGACCTGAGCATGTGACTCATTTTCCCCTTGATTCCACACGCATCTAACACATTCCAAAGAGCTTGTCTGTTCACAGTGTCAAAAGCTTTTTTAAAATCAACAAATAGAGCATACACTTTCCTTCGTCTCTGGAGATATTTCTGAACTATACTGTGTAAAACAAACACATTATCCACTGTAGAATATCCTCTTCTGCATCCCGCTTGCTCCTCACCGATAAGCTCATTCTCATCTGCCCAAGCCTGAAGCCTCACATTCAGAATGTGGAGAAAAACTTTACTTAGGGAACTGCATAGAGAAATACCCCTGTAGTTATCTAGTACATTCAGTTCACCCTTCTTGTGTATAGGCACAATTAAGGAATTGCACCAGATTGTAGGGAAAGAGGCTTGTCTAAAGATCTCATTAAAAAGCTTAAACAGCAGAGGCAAAAGCACTGATCCTGTACACTTTAGCATCTCAGAGAGTACACCATCCGCCCCTGGAGCTGATCTAGACCGCAGCTGTCTGATGGCTGTAGATATCTCAGTATTTGTTATTTCAGAGTTTAAAACACTGTCATCTGGGACACTTAGTTGTCTATGACATATTGTTTCTATCGCTTCTGTCCTATCAGGCAAACTGTACACATTCTGGAAGTGATCTGCCCATGCGTTAGGATCTATGTTTGGTAGTATTTTGTGTCTACCGTTTATAGACCTGATTTGTTTCCAAAACATTGTTGAATCAGCAATATTAGCGTTCAGATACTCAGTAAATGATTGTCTGAAATTGCCTTTTTTCAACCTGATCAACTGCTTGTAGTAATTTCGCTTTTTTGTGTAGGCTTCCCTATCTTTCACGTCTCTGGAGCGAAGAAATTTTCCCAACTGCTTGTTCGCCGACTTTTTTGCTTCAACACAGTCTTTATCATACCATCTGTTTAGCAAGCTATGATTACCCTGCCAAACCCGCTTCTTCATAAAATCAGCCGCATCTACCAAACACGTTGTCAAATCTCTCGTGGCAGAGTTCACATCGAAGCTACTTTCTTCCCAATAGGATTTATCAGTGAACTGAGTCAACCCCTGCTGGACATTCATGTTAAATTCTTCAGCTCGGCCCGAATTCCATATAATCTTAATAGTTGCACCAGAGAACTGCTCATGCCCTCTGTCAACACAATGTTGACTCATAAAAATCAAATTCAGATACATATGTGAAGACAATGCCAGCTCACCGATTCCAAACGACACACAGCAAGATAAAATGTCATCTGTTGCAATACAATAATCTATTACGCTACAACCACGTGGTGATACAAACGTATAACCGCAGGAATTCTCTGTGTCGACACAGCCGTTGAGAATAGTCAAGTCAAAAGCAATACACAGTTCCAGTAGGGATTTACCAAACCCATTAATAGTTATGTCGGATGATGACCGTATGTCGTCGAGTGTACAGGAGCGCATATCACCCAAATAATTGTCATTAGTAGTGTTCATGGACCCAGTCCTTGCGTTGAAGTCCCCACAAAGAAGTAACGAACAATTGTTGTGTGCTTCTGTCATCTCTAAAATGCAGTTGCCTAGGATGTCTATTCCATTATTTTCATCACTTCCTTCATAATACGGGGAGCCGATTGGCGGGATGTATAAATTGAACATCAGGACATCTCTTTCAACACCAAAAAGCTCCTTGCACACTTTAAATACAAGTATATTTTCATAACTACACTTTAGCAACTTGAAGAACCGTGCTATGGACTGATGAATTAAACAAACTATTCCTCCAGACGGACGACCTTTAACTGAAAGTTTTTTTGCAGGTGATAGAAAACAGTTGTATTCGGGTAAGCAATGAGACAGGTCTATGCTATACACAAAGGTTTCGCATAAACATGAGAAAGTTGCAGATTTCAATACTTCGATGAAGTCGGGTTCATCAAATTTGGGAATTAAACCTTCAACGTTCCATACCAAAAGGCGAAATGAAGTAGAAAGTTCGGAAAC
>JAWQFJ010011694.1:17500-25976 GCA_034096865.1 Theodoxus fluviatilis
TTCCCATTGAAGTGCGTTTCATGGCAGGAATTATGGAAAGTGAGCACTCGAACAGTTTGACTGTATGAGCAGTTTGAATAAGTGTTTCGTAAAATTATTATTACCAGCCCGCCCAAAGTTGTGTCGGTGTCATGACACTGCATGTACTTCTTTTGCGACACCTGAAAATAGAGTAAACTTGTTTGAATATACTTTTTTGTTTACTTTTAAACCTGTCATCTCGATGAGGGCCATATAAAACCAAAATCTGCGGAGAAAAAAAACATCGTATGTCTTTGGACTGTCTAGGCAGAAAATGTGTGCATAAAGATCCGTTCCACGAAAATTGTCGCTCATACGCATCTTGGCCGAGAAACGTTACGAGCTCAGACGAAAAATTTCCTTTGAAACAATCTGAATCTTCTACTCCGGACGCCTGTAAGTTGCAGCCACGAGTAAGCGTTAATTTGGACATCAGGCGTCTTAAAACCAGATTAAGCCGGGTTCTCAGCATCAGACAGCTCAAGCCGGAAGGCTGAAAACCAGAGTAGAGTCAAAGAGAGAAACCACGTCAGACTAATGCAATGGAAGGAAATCCCTGTCCCAGAGAGCCCAAGATGAACCTCACATAAATACAATGGGCGTCCGCGTAGAATGGTCGTTGCTTATGTATTCTTTCACCCATCTACCCTCTTTTTTCTCTTGTTCACTCTCACAGTCATGTAATCACGGTTATTAAAAAGTCATGAGAGTAGTTTAATGAATTGCTGTCCCTTAACATATCCACACATGATAAACTATTATTCGTGACCAACTACTTTTGCTTTATCATCAAGCATTTGCTGATGTTTTCCTTTCCTCCCAATCTGCTGACATCCTAAAATGTTACTGAGAGATCTTCTTCCTACGCTTGGTTTCAAGCACTCTTTGCGTCCTGGATATAAAGGCAGTGCAAAGGACGAAAAAATCTCTCTGCAGAAGAGGTCAGTAGAAGGGTACACTCTGAGCCGGCTGACCAGGCCACCAGGCCCTCTGGCTAAGCAGCAGGAGGACGTTCGCGCCGGACCGCTGCGATGACCTTGAATGACCCCAGATCGATGTCCTCTCCAAGTTGGAGGCGGAAGGAGCACGACTTGTGACGCTTGCTTGGAGGTGTGAAGTACAAGGGGAGAGGGCGGGGAGGCAAAGGTTGTGCTGAACGGGGACGATAGCCGAGGATGGTGGTGAATGGAAGGCGTAAAGAACAAGGAGGTACGCCATCGGAGATGAGAGAGGTTGCGGTGGAGTGAGGGATGGAGGGTGGGGTGTGGGAAATGCAGAAAGGGGATGGGGGAGCGAGGGGAGGGGGTGATCAAAGGGAGAAAGCAGTCACGCTGGCCAGTGATGGTGGTGGTGGTGGTAGTCAGGAGCAATCGATGGGAAAAAAAACTAAACTTGGATTCTGGCGACTGGCCCTCATGAAGTGTTAGTACTTCCTCTCCCCCTTCGATCCTCCTCCTTCCTTCCAGCCCGTCCATCTGTCCACCCGTGTCTCTCAAATCAACTCTTCCCCCTCATATCACCACGTACTATTAATTTCCCCCCACCCCCACTCCTTCCTTGCTTTCTCCGCCTCCCAGACTGCATACTGCGTGCTTGCAGCAATTTGTAATGCTAACAGAGGGCGCGACTAGGACCAGGTTCCTGTGCTGGGATGACCGAGGGCGCAACCGGAAGACCGCAGAGATCAGCAGGCGAGCTGTAATGAAGGTGACTCTAGACTCGGCATTTCGGGTGCCGTCTTAAACCAGCTAAGCATGCAGTCTGTAAGACGAGGTCAATCACGCACAGACCTTGTCACACGCAACTCATCTCGTTCCAGTGTGGATGTAGGCGAAAGGTTATCGATTGTATTAAAGTCCGATTTCATTGTACTTGCTTATCTTCCTTAGCTGTTTGCTTTTGGAGTTAGGACCAAAGGTTTGAATGATGCTAATCTTACTCCTCGTGCCGTGAGCTTGCAAGCTTACGTTCGTCCGTGAACATTATGCGTGTTTGTATATTTAAATGTGTGTGTGTGCGTTTGTGTGTGTGTGTGTCTGTGTGTGTGTGTGTGTGTGTGTGTGTGTGTGTGTGTGTGTGTGTGTGTGTGTGTGTGTGAGTATGTGTGTGCGTGTGTGTGTAGGAGGGAGGGAGGGAGGGAGGGAGGGAGGGAGGGAGGGAGGGAGGGAGGGAGGGAGGGAGGGAGGGAGGGAGGGAGGGAGGGAGGGAGGGAGGGAGGGAGGGAGAGAACAGAGAGAAAGACAGAAAGACAGAGAGACAGAGAGAAAGACAGAGAGACACAGAGACAGAGAGAGAGAAAGGGGGGGATGAAGGGAGGGAGGGACATAGAGACAAACAGATAGACAGACAGACAGAGACAGATAGACAGACAGACAGACAGACAGACCGACAGACAGACAGACAAACAGACAAGCAGACATGCAGACAGACAGACAGACAGATAGATAGATAGATAGACAGACAGACAGACAGACAGACAGACAGACAGACAGACAGACAGACAGACAGACAGACAGACAGACAGACAGACAGACAGACAGACAGACAGACAGACAGACAGACAGACAGACAGACAGACAGACAGACAGACAGACAGACAGACAGACAGACAGACAGACAGACAGACAGACAGACAGACAGACAGACAGACAGACAGACAGACAGACAGACAGACAGACAGACAGACAGACAGACAGACAGACAGACAGACAGACAGTTAGATAGATAGATAGATAGATAGATAGATAGATAGATAGATAGATAGATAGATAGATAGATAGATAGATAGATAGATAGATAGATAGATAGATAGATAGATAGATAGATAGATAGATAGATAGATAGATAGATAGATAGATAGATAGATAGATAGATAGATAGATAGATAGATAGATAGATAGATAGATAGATAGATAGATAGATAGATAGATAGATAGATAGATAGATAGATAGATAGATAGATAGATAGATAGATAGATAGATAGATAGATAGATAGATAGATAGATAGATAGATAGATAGATAGATAGATAGATAGATAGATAGATAGATAGATAGATAGATAGATAGATAGATAGATAGATAGATAGATAGATAGATAGATAGATAGATAGATAGATAGATAGATAGATAGATAGATAGATAGATAGATAGATAGATAGATAGATAGATAGATAGATAGATAGATAGATATAGATAGATAGATAGATAGATAGATAGATAGATAGATAGATAGATAGATAGATAGATAGATAGATAGATAGATAGATAGATAGATAGATAGATAGATAGATAGATAGATAGATAGATAGATAGATAGATAGATAGACACAGAGACAGACAGACATACAAACAGACAAACAGACTGACATATAGAAATACAAACAAACAGATAGACCAACACACAGACGGACAGACAGGCAAGCAGGCAGGCAGCAGGCAGGCAAGCAGCAGGCAGGCAGATATTCATACGGACACAAAGAGAGACACACTGACAAACACACGCACACACACACACACACACACACACACACACACACACACACACACACACACACACACACACACACACACACACACACACACACACACACACACACACCGACGCACAGAGAGACAGAGAGACACACAAATACACACACACGCACACACACACACACACACACACACACACACACACACACACACACACACACACACACACACACACACACACGCACGCACACAGAGACATAGACACAGACAAGGATAGAATGGCCTTTCATGCCCACAAGTTTGTATGCCTGGTTGCCTCTCTGGCTGGTTACTTAAGCGTTGGTTAGCTGCCCGGGAGAGCACCTGCGTGCCTAGTAATGCATGTCAATCGATTATCTACCCGGTCATCCATTTATTTTGTCACAGTTAGTTAGTCTGCTCCTCATCGCTCGCAAGTGCTTATCTCTTCCTTTTGGCTTGTTCCCTCGCCCTTCGTTTCCTAGGACACCCTGCATTACCTGGCAATGTCATCTGCAAAGATGCAGACAAGAGCTTTGCCTCATTCTTGCTTCCTGCAACGAAAAATGGCGTCTGTCTGCAGAAGACAGTAATAAAGTTATTACCGCAAGAGCAATGACGGTGGCTTTCCGTCTGAAGCTACGTCTATCATTATAGCTGATTTGTGGAGACAACTGCAGAACATGGGGCAATACTTGCAACTTCCTGTTTCCGAAGTTATGGATTGCTGGGAACGACTAAAAGTTTTGTAGCAATTTCCCCCTGTTTCGGACGCAAGCACTTCCGGCATGAAGGGCGGCCATGTTTGCGAGGAAGGAAGCCAGCCTCTGCATTTTCCTGGGCGAATTGGGAGGAAAGCCCATAATCTTGCATGGCTATCAGGGAATAGGAAAAAAAAGTTTCATCAGTTCCCACAACATCCTTGTCTGGATATTGCATGGAGGCCGCCCTCACCCATGGCTCCCCATTGATCGCTTGCAGTGAGTGTCTGCACGCACGCAATGCGCGACTCCTCTTTTCTATGGGCGCATGGCTTCTTCAATAATGGACAAAGCCGGGCAATAGATAAGAGGCAACAGGGTGCCTCACCGTCTCAGACTTCTGTGGGTGGTGCCATGGCTGGTGCTGGATCAACAGTGGATTTTCTCATCAGGCGATGCGTGTTCAAATTGGCAAGGTCTTGAGTGCATCTCCTCCGTGACCTGATGACTTAGAGCCACTCAGTGCCATTTTGAACAGTGCGCTGTACTTCTGTTGATAAAAACCGCTGGCGCTGAACCTCCAGGTTTTGGAGAAGAAAAAAAGAAGATCGGGTTCGAACCCGCAGCCTCCGAGAAAAGAGGAGGAAAAAACGCACACACACACAAACACAAAAAACCAGGTGGGTTCGAACCCACAACCCCTCGAAAAAAAGTTTCAGTGCAGAATCGAACCTGGTCATGCATGACCAAGAGCCCAATGCTCTACCAACTGTGCCATTGTAAACTTGTAGGTATGTGAAGCATTTATAACGACCTTGTCATAAACCCTCGTGGTTCGTATTTTGCACTGTAAATTGTAGAAAAATGGATGATAGCATGAACTGTTTGGTATTTCATACGGATCTAACCCATCAACGTCAATATTCTTTTCGTAGTATCGCATTTTGGCGCCTGCTGGTAGAGGTTCAACATATATCGAAGCGTTTTGCTGAAGTAGGAAAGATAACTCGGTTTGACTCGATGTCATTACGCTGAAATGGTCGTTGTCCCCAACATTTCCGGGTCAGGGATTGATTAAATCATCATATTTTTGTGACACTGAGACCAGACCATCAAAACAATTAGCACTAGGCCTTGAATCAAATCGTCGTACGAGATCTTACGTTGACTGCAAATGTACAACAGTGCCGCGTGATTGTGTCGACATTCAGTTAGTTCGCTGGGCCCGTATTCACAACGGCGATTTATCTTTTTAACACTCGATTTATCCCCTATCCCCGTGTTATCTTGATCGGTTAGATAAGGTACGCTCGTCAGAGGATCCTAGGTTGCTCTTTGCTATATATACTGCTTTCTTTGTCGTCTCTTCGATTCTCTTAGATCGTAGATGACGTCATGAGATTACGTCAAAGCGGAACAGGCAGTTGGAATCGTCTGAGTTTAGAGACAAGGGTAGTGAATTAGGCAGTACAGTACTCGCCGCTTATTAAAAACACATTGGGACCGAACAAAAGTGTTTTTAATAAGCGGCGTTTTTATTAACCGTTTGCTTGTTGAACATGTCCATCAGTAACGATCACCGGACCTTACCAACTGTATTTAAAAAACGGCTGTTTTTATTAACCGCGTGTTTTATAAGCGGCGACTACTGTATTGCCTTTCTTACTTACATTCAGCCCTTGAGGCAAAATATTCAAATGTGGTAAGAGAGAGAGAGAGAGAGAGAGAGAGAGAGAGAGAGAGAGAGAGACAGAGACAGAGACAGAGACAGAGACAGAGAGAGAGACAGAGAGAGAGTCAGAGACAGAGAGAGACAGAGAGAGACAGAGAGAGACAGAGAGAGAGAGACAGAGAGAGAGACAGAGAGAGAGTGAGAGAGAGGGGGGGGGGGAGGGGAGCTGGGAAAAGGGGAGGAAGGGAAGAGAGAATGAGAGTAAGAGGGTGGGTGGGAGAGAGAGAGAGAGAGAGAGAGAGAGAGAGAGAGAGAGAAAGAGAGAGACAGAGAGAGAGAGAGACAGAGAGAGACAGAGAGAGAGTGAGAGTAGCCATAAGTACTGATCAAAAGATCAGATAAAGGCCTTGCGGCCTAAGACATCTGAGGACATATCTATCTAAATCATTCTCTGTCCTCGCAAATGACGTCACGAATTCTATTCTATTCTATTCTATTCACCCTGCTTCAAAAATCTCCTCGCAAATGACGTCACGTTTATTCGACGTCAAATGATGACGTCACAGATTTTGCAAAATGGAGTCTGTTGAATTGTTTTCATTGAAACACCAAAATGTAAAAAAGTCACTTTCTTTTAAAACCTCGATTCTGAAAATTTGATAATATTGAATCGGACCTAACTTCCAGTCAGTGTGCAAAATCTCAAGGAAATCCGTCCAGTAGTTTTTGAGATATAGGCCGTGGAGACGGGACAGACAGACAGACAGACAGACAGACAGACAGACAGACAGACAGACTAATACAGTCTGTAGGACCTCCAGTAAACCTGGAGGGATAAAGCTGACGTAACATACATTGACATGTGGAAAGTGTTTCAGTTTCAGAACCTTTCTTTAAAAAAACAAACCTACAAAAACAAATAAACGAACAAAATGTTTGTCAGGTGATGTTCATTTTACTTGCCCAATTTGTTCATAATGCTGTAAATGAGTTTATCATCATGTTATGTTTCCAACAGGTTGGTCTTAATTCCGACACGAAATGTTTAGCCTTGGCGGCCTGTCTTTCTAGATATTCAGCTTTACATACACTTCTTTGTGTGGATAGTTAATGTATCGTTACAAATTTTTCACCGAAGACGGATGACAGTTTTCTATGTGTACTAATCCTACATCACACATGTTATGGTCCAGAGTCTATCCGCGCATGTGTGTCAAGCCTGTCCACAACCAGACATCCTCACACTTTACTTCGTGATCTTTATCTGCAACAATGCAAGCACTGTATTTGCTTTATCATATCCGGAACGATCTGCCGAACATAGTCTGTGAAGTGAATGCAACTGCCGTTGATCGATTAATCACAATCCACTTCCCAGCAGAGCGTATTGTCCGGGGCAATCAATGACTTATGCATTCTTCATGCCGTAGGTCCAAATCATGTCAATGACGATGCTCTTTCGCCCCGAAATGTTATAGAGTCTGGCATTTGGACGGGCAGGTACAGGTGTGGAGGTCAGACGCTTTGAACCCACTCGGCCGGTGGCGAAATTGCAACAGCAGTTGCTTTCATCGCCCACACGGGGTCACAAGAAGTGGAGATGTGTCTGGCTCACTCGGACATGCCCTCCCTTCTTGGAAAGTGTGCGCCAGCATCCCCGCCAATGTTCTACGTCCATTTGAAAACTATCGAGAAAATTGTAAACAAGAAAGTTTAGTTTATGTTGATTTGAGCATGTGGCAGTAGTGTAAGAAAAGAAAACTTCAAGCAGCAAATTCGAGTGAGCCGGGTACCGTCACCATCATATGTGGTGTCAGCTTTGGTTGATAGAAATTGGCTCTTTTGTTTCTTGTGTTTCTTGACCCTTACAAGGTCCTCAATGACGGTGAAATATTTGCTTGAAATGAAATATAGAAAGAACCAGTTCATTTCATTTTACGACTGACAACTCTGGTACTGAGCTGCTTTCCTAACTAAAGTTGTTCTTCGTGTTTCATTCTTTACTGTCAAGAACATACAATATAGGTGTTGTGTGCCTTTACCTTACTAAGTCGGAATTTTTCAGGTCGAAGGTGCTGAGGTTGCACATTTCTGCCGTTTAGCCATGGGTATGCAGTGGTTTCTCCTCTCGGCGCCTTACGGTGGCACTAGCTGTGCCCAGGGTTTACTCCAGACTCTATGACTATGAGTCCCACATGACGAGGACAGCATTGCTGAGGTCACTTCTGTATGTCTCACATAGGGATTCAACGGTGTGTCAAATGTTATAGGGCTCACCTATCTGCTTCCACGAAAACGTGCTTGCATTTCGATTCATTGTCTCAGTCGGAAATGCAGCGTTGCTTACTCGCCTAGCTGGTATGAAAGCCACACATCTATCTGATAGGGCCTTCATGGCGTTATTCTTCAAGCACGAAGCTCGTTTATCTCAACGAAAAGAAACCTGGTTTGGAAGGCTCAACTCGCACTGCTCCTCAAAATAAAATTAATATTCGCATGGACAAAATATAAGAAAAATACATTTCCCCTAAAATTTAGTCTGTTTTACTGTTTTGAACACATAACATTTTGGTTGAAAGTTGGCTTTATGG
>JAWQFJ010011696.1:5000-14951 GCA_034096865.1 Theodoxus fluviatilis
CCCACTGCCAAATTGTGACACTGTCAAACATGTTGCTCACCCACTGCCAAATTGTGACACTGTCAAACATGTTGCTCACCCACTGCCAAATTGTGACACTGTCAGACATGTTGCTCACCCACTGCCAAATTGTGACACTGTCAAACATGTTGCTCACCCACTGCCAAATTGTGACACTGTTAAACATGTTGCTCACCCACTGCCAAATTGTGACACTGTCAGACATGTTGCTCACCCACTGCCAAATTGTGACACTGTCAAACATGTTGCTCACCCACTGCCAAATTGTGACCCTGTCAAACATGTTGCTCACCCACTGCCAAATTGTGACACTGTCAAACATGTTGCTCACCCACTGCCAAAGTGTGACACTGTCAAACATGTTGCTCACCCACTGCCAAATTGTGACACTGTCAAACATGTTGCTCACCCACTGCCAAATTGTGACACTGTCAAGCATGTTGCTCACCCACTGCCAAATTGTGACACTGTCAAACATGTTGCTCACCCACTGCCAAATTGTGACACTGTCAAACATGTTGCTCACCCACTGCCAAATCGTGACACTATCAAGCATGTTGCTCACCCACTGCCAAATTGTGACACTGTCAAGCATGTTACTCACCCACTGCCAAATTGTGACACTGTCAAACATGTTACTCACCCACTGCCAAATTGTGACACTGTCAAACATGTTACTCACCCACTGCCAAATTATTTCGGCGATAGTTTGAGCCAATGCAGAGATTTTGGAGGTAATTGTTTGACGTCATTTCGAAGTAGAATATTTTTTCATGCAGATTTCTTTCGTTTTAAAATCCCTTCTTGCTGAACAACTTCTTTCCTTCCTCTTATTTCCTGCTTGCCACTGTGGGCTGAATACAGTGGAAATGACTCATCATTATGATTTCCTCGCCTGTCTCGTCACCACACACACATTTCCTTTCATTTCCTCAGCAATCTCTGCGTTTCCTTGTCCTTAACTCCCTCATTAAAATGTCTTGTTTTAATCCATTGAACCCTTCCCACCTCTGTATATCTTCTTCTTTGTCTCATAATGTATCTGTCGTGTGTATCACGTTATTCTGTCCTACATGTTCCCACCAGTGTCCACTTTCTGTCCATTTCTTCCATCTTCTCTCTCTTCGCAGCTTTCTTTGCTGTACACCACGGGCACCTACCAAAGAGATGATGAGACCTTCTACATTTCTTGTACGAACATAGTTCAATGTTAACTTATACGAACAGTTTAGTTGCTTAGCGGTTCAATTTCTTTACTTATTTATTTCGACGCACTGAAAGAGGAGGACTCGGCTTTTGACTGCCAGCAAAAGGAAAAGCAACGCTAGAGTAATTTAAATCTGACGCGGCGTCAAAGGACTCAAATGTGGCTAACAGCTCAACATTGCCAATAAATCCACGGCTTTTGTTTTTGTTTGAATAAAAATGTTTTATTAGGGAAGAAGCCGGATATAAGTCTAATTCCTTCTTGGTAATAAAGTCTTCACTTCCCCCTCATCCCATCCCCCCCCCCTCCCACCCCCCCTCCCACCCCCACCCCCGCCCCCCACCACACCCCCTCTCTCTCTGCTTCATCGTTTGTGGGTGTCCATAATTATCTTTCACCACTTCCGCACTCCCCCCTGCTTCCCCCCCCCCCCCCCCTTGAACTGCTTTAGGCCGGTTATAGTGGGAGGGTACAGCAGTCACTTAGAGAGAGTGATGGCTTTTTAATTGATTTCCCCCCATCCCCAATGCCGAGTACGACCTTGTGTCCCCGTGATGGATGGAAGAAGGGAAGAAGGCTGACCTCAAACTATGTCCTGAACTCAGAAC
Organism: Theodoxus fluviatilis; assembly: GCA_034096865.1. Taxonomy (NCBI): domain Eukaryota; kingdom Metazoa; phylum Mollusca; class Gastropoda; order Cycloneritida; family Neritidae; genus Theodoxus; species Theodoxus fluviatilis. The sequence continues at coordinate 6,837 of JAWQFJ010011696.1, forward strand.
TCTCAAGCTGTTATTGTAGTCCTGTTTGTGTTGTTGCTGTCTTGCTGTTGTCGTATTGTATTAATTAACCACCAAAGAAAAAGAACAGAGACAAGATGGGTGGCTGGAGGGGCATGAGGGCGCTTACTGAAATGAAAAAAAAAATTATACTCGCGGGAAGGGAAAAGACGTGTGGTCTGTCCCATGCTTGAAGCCGGAATGATAACGCGGTTGGCCTTTGAGTGTGATAGGGAGCAGGCGCATGCGCAGTGCCAGTTCTGCCCATGGAAATTTCCCGGTTCAGCCGGGTCACGCAGCGACCGTTGTCCCGGCGTCCTCCCATAAATAGCTTTGCCCTTCATGCAAACATGGACACTACATCATATCGTAGTGCCCTTCATGCAAACATGGACACTACATCATATCGTAGTGCCCTTCATGCAAACATGGACACTACATCATATCGTAGTGCCCTTCATGCAAAGCCCTTTCATGTTGATGTTTTGCTGCTGCTGTTTTTGTTGCTGTTCTTTCGGTGACGGTTGCTGCAGTTTTCAAAACTCAAAAGCCCACTCTTATTTCACTTTTGCTTGCCACACTGACGCATTTTTTCCATAGGCAGGAAAAGCTACCCCGTACTTATGCATCTTCACTGTTCTGGAACCGTAAAATCGCTATTGACGAGTTTATTGATGAGCGCAAACACGTACCAGGTGGGAGAAGGAGAGGCAGGCAGAGAAAGAGGTGGAAAGACAACATCAAAGAGTGGACAGGCTTGACCTTTGCTGACTCACAGCGAGCCACAGAGGATAGAGATCGATGGAGGAAGATTGTCCGAAAGTCATCAGTGGTGCCTCAACAACCCATCTCAGGGTGAAGAGCCTGAACTGAACTGCAAACACGCCCAGTCGGTGTCAAGGATTTTACAGGACACCTCGGAGTTCATGACCTTTCTCTAAGAAGATCATGGGAGCCAAGAAGGATAGGAGGAGGCTTTAACGGGAAAACTCCCAACACTTTATGGGTCTCCCATCGACTTTGTGCTGATTCCTCCAGTCCGTATAAAAGCATGTCTGTCCACAGTATGTCCACGTCTTTCATGCATGTGCTCCTGTCCCCAGGTCGGCGGTGAACTCCAGTCTCTTCAATACTAAGGTAAACAATGTTTTATTTTCTGAACGCATATGCGTATGTGTGCATGCGTGCTTGTAAGTGTGTGTGCGTGTGTGTGTGTGTGTGTGTGTGCTTGTGCGTGTGTGCGTGTGCGTGTGCATGTGCACGTGTGTGTGCGCGTTCGCACGTGCGTGGGTGTTTGTGTGTGTGTAGTTATAAGAACATGTACGTGTAAAGAGCTGATCTTCATCCTGTATACGAGCGTCCAATGCTCAGTCTTCAACATCCTTCTTGGAGAAAGTTTGTAGATGTCCGTCTTAGTTCGCACTTCTGTCATTGCACAGACGGACGTCACACGTGACAAGTAAGGAAAAACCATTCTTCATCGGGTCGTGGACATAGCAGTCAAGAGGCTGCACGAATCATCCCAAATGTCACAGATACAGTTTTAAGACATTCCTAAGGTACAAGACCTGTGAGTCATTAAAAGTCTAAAACACAAAATTGGACTTTTCTAAGCAACACTTGTCAGGTAAATTTATTTGTAACAAATGACGTGTAAGCTCTTCAATTATGTGTTTTACTATTCTGGCACCCGTGTTTCGATAAACTGCAGTCTTGGTCCTGTACTTACGCAATAAGACCAGTGACGTAGCCCATCTAAGAGAGAAGAAATTATTGTTATGGCTGTATTTCTTTTAACGAATATCCCAGTGGTTTGGAGTCATAAACTATTTCATTGGTTTATCCTAGAATTTTCGCTTGTATAGATATTAAAAATATCTGTACAAAATACTTCTGTATAAAAACAACCTTTGCAATACTGATGAGAGTGATACTCTGTCTCTGCATATGCGAGAACTTTAGCACAACAACCCAAAAGAAATTTACTCCCCATTTTCAAAAATACTTCAGGACAGTAGGACCCATCCAGTCCTTTACTTTAGTGCAGCATTTTTGGCAGGCGTCAAACTTGTCGTGCTAATTGAGGTGGCATCAAGAGCAGTTATGGTTTGCCCATCGTTGCGTGGAGGAACAAACACGTTTAGGCCGTCAAACATACGTGTCCATGAAATGTGCCGAGACGTGGACCAACGGTGACGAATTTAGAGCAGTTTGAACCCAGTTTGACACTCCAGTCATGCTGAAGCTTGATAGTGATGTTAACGGATGGCTGGGTTGAAAGTTCACGAGAATCTGACTCGCAGTGTGACCTCTGTCGAAGTCATTCAGCTTCCTTTATGGTTAGCCAGAAAATGATCGATATTAGGCGTACATGATTAAGTAGATTGTGGGTCGCTTTAACCTTACCCTTTGGCCTAATTTCGTGGGCACGCTTTAATTCCGGAATTGGAATCCTAATAGACAAGCGCACGGAGAAAAGAAAGAGGATAGGTAAACAAAATGAAAAGAAGGAGATATATGAACAAACATGAAAAGAAGGAAATATATAAACAAAAATGAAAAGAAAGGTGTAGGTAAACAAAATAAAGGAGATAGGTAAACAAACATGAAAATAGAGAAGATAGGTAAACACAAATGAAAAGACAGAAGATAGGTAGACAAAAACAAAAAGAAAGGATGTGTATAAGCAAACATGTTTATAAAAATATAAACAAGAATAAAAAGAAAGGAGATAAGTGAACAAAATGGAAAAAGGAGATAGGTAAACAAAAGGAAGGAGATAGCTAAACGGAAATGAAAGGATTTAGGTAAACAAATATGAAAAGAAAGGAGACACGTAGACAAATATGAAAAGCAAAGAGCCATAAACAAAAATAAAAAGAAAGGTGATAGATAAACATTAAGTAATTTGTTATCTTGAAATGAAATTCGAAAGCAAATAAAAAGTGCAGATGTATGCTGCTAAGAAAGAAAAGAATATCACTGAAAGTCGTGTGGGGCAGTTACACGTTTTCAGTGCCCTCTGCTCGAGTGAAACTCCAAAGAGGAATCGAGGAATGGAGAAATGGAAAACGCCAGTCATCTAAGTATTAGAGAACCACACAGTGTATTTCTGTCACGACAGTCTTTTGTTTTTCATTTGTTCTTGTTTGTTTGTTGTTTCTCTTTTTTGTTTATTTGCTTGTGTGTTTGTTTGTAATTACCCGTGGTCCAGAAGTCGTCGTTTGTAAATCCTGATAATTCACGAGTTTCATTGGAACTTTTTTTTGTGTGTGAACGTACCATAAAACCACATGTGTTCTATTCATCTCATCTATTCTGAGATTCCACTTTGCACGTTCAGGTCCCAGCGTCCCACTACGATGATGCGAGACGTGTTCAGCATGGCAAGAAATGACTAAGGAAGCCCTGCATAAAAAGATGGACGTCGTTGTATACCAGCAACATCTTTGTCCGCGTCCGTCTTTGTGCATGTCTTCATTGGTCTGTGTGTGTGTGTGTGTGTGTGTGTGTGTGTGTGCACTTGTGTGTGTATTTGTGTGTGTGTGTGTGTGTGTGTGTGTGTGTAAGTGTGTGTGTGTGTGTGTGTTGTGTGTGTGTGTGTGTGTGTGTGTGTGTGTGTGAGTGTGTATGTTTGTGCACGTGTATATGCGTGTGTATGTGTATGCATGTGTGTGTATTTGTGTATGTGTGTATGTGTATGCATGTGTGTATGCTGGTGTGTGTATGCGTCTGTCTGTGCGTCTTTTTTCCTCCCCGTGTCTTTGCCTGCCCGCCCATCCACACGTCTGTCCGTCCTTCTGTCCTTCTGTCCGTCCGTCCGTCCGTCCGTCCGCTCGCCCGTCCGTCTGCCCGTCTGTCCGTCCGTCCGTTTGTCTATCTGTCTGTCTGTCCGTCCGTCCGTCCGTCCGCCCGCCCGCCCTCCCGCCCGCCCGTCCGTCCGTCCGTCCGTCCGTCCGTACCCCCCCCCCTCTCTCTCTCTCTCTCTCTCTCTCTCTCTCTCTCTCTCTCTCTCTCTCTGTGCGCCCGTGTGTGACTGCCTGGTTTTTGTCTGTCTTTCGTTCGTCTATCTGTTCACGCCACATGACCACTGTAGAGTTGAGCGACCGGCCCTGTGTACATCAGCAGAAGTCCCTTTCTATCGCCTCCTGTAGTGTCGCTCCACTCCTCTGCCCGGCCATCTTTCTTTGTGCCTCTCGTTTTTATTATCAGGGTTTCTGTCTACTTGCAGGTGCACAATGGAGACACCGTCTTCCCCTCTGATTGCTGTGGTTCTGGTTGCCATGGTGACCGCGTGTCTTTATCCCGGGGTGAGTGCCACCATCGGAAGTGGTGGGTCCACCCCCCCAACCAGCCTGCCCCCGACCCTGGTTCCAGACCAGCCCTTCTCTGTGGTGTGGAACCATCCTGCCGATCGATGCCTCAGGTATCACGGTCCATACAACTTCACGGAGTACGGGATTCTGGAAAACTCCAACCATCAGTTCATTGGGGACCGAGTGGCTGTTTTCTACAACCTGGGCGACTGGCCCGCCATCCATGGCCCCAGCAGTAACTGGCGAAATGGAGGCCTCCCCCAGGTACGGAGTCACTGGTCTGGTGAAGGCCGTCATAGCGATGGTGTGGCAGGGGTTGCAATGGTGGGTGGCCTTGGTGGGTGAAGTGGCAGGCGTGTTGGTATGTTTTGAGGTGATCGTGGTGGTGGTGGTGGTGGTGCGTGGTGGTGCGTGGAGGAGTAAGTGTGGTGGGCGGATTAGGTAGTGAATGTGGTGGGTCTGGTGGTAGGTGTAGTGGTAGGTGTAGTGGTAGGTGTAGTGGTAGGTGTGGTGGTAGGTGTGGTGGTAGGTGTAGTGGTAGGTGTAGTGGTAGGTGTCATTATGGCATTGGTGAATACGGTGATGATGACTCGTTTTATTGTAGGTCTGATGTTGTTGAAGTAATGAAGCCTGCAGCAACTGCGATGTTAACAACAGTGGATGTAGTGGTGGATGTTGCCATGATGATAGCGGTGCTGGTGATAGTGTTATGGAGGTAGACTGTGTAATTGTGGTGTTGTGGCGATGTTTCTAATCATGGTATGGTTGTGGTGGTGGAGGCAAAGTGATACATACAGCCCTTATGAATAGGCGGTGGTGGAAATTGCCGTGTCCCTGGAGTTGCCGGTGTTATTTCTCTGCGCATATATGAGCGTGTGTGTGTGTGTGTGTGTGTGTGTGTGTGTGTGTGTGTGTGTGTGCGTGTGTGTGCTTTCGCGGGCGGCGCACGCTCGTGGGTGCGCGAGAGTGTGTGTGTGTGCTTGTGTGTTCGTGCCTCGTTGTGTGTGTTTGTGTGTGAGAGATCGACAGACACACTCACATGTGATGATGTTCGTCCATCGGGATCGATGAGGACCATAGATGTCATCATTTTATCTGGTTGTGGGTCCTCAGATGGCTGGTGAGACCAGTCCGGGCCCGAAAGAGTCTGTTGCAATGTGGACAGGGAAATGCAGGTGGCTGACCAGGGGAAGATGAACTGCTGGCTCTGGACTTCCTGGTGGCTCGCTTCACAGCAGCATCACTCGATCTTCTCTGTTCAAAAGCTGTTGCACCAGCATGGACTCTACTGCGCCATGTGATATATCCACCCTCACAGACACACATGCACGCACAGAGAAACACGGATATAATTATATTCTCTCTGGGTCAGATTAGACTGAAAACACACAAACACATACATACACTCGCGAACACACACACACACACACACACGCGCGCGCGCGCGCGAACACACACACACATACACACACATACATACAAACGCACGCGCGCACGCACGTACGCACGCACACACACGCACGCACACACACACACACACACGCATGCCCGCACACACGCACACACACACACACACACACACACACACGCATTCACACACACTCACATGCACATGCGCGCGCTCGTAACACACACAGAGACAGCGGCACCTATATTATACATTGAAATGTCAAGCACATGTACATTCACTGACTTGCTGTCCAACCCTTCCCCACAGCTGGCCAATATCACCAGACACCTGGAGATGGCCCGCAGACACATCGAGGAGCGGATTCCGGACCCCGACTTTGACGGGCTTGGCGTCATAGACATGGAATCGTGGCGTCCGCTCTTCAGCTTCAACTGGGACTCCTTCAGGATCTACCAGGAACAGTCCATCGACAGGGTTCGAACTCTCCACCCAGACTGGCGGGATGACAGGCGTGTGGAGGTGGAGGCAGCGCGTCAGTTCGAGACAGCTGCAAGGTGTGGACACGCAGTCTGTCTGTGTCTGTCTGTGTGTCTGTCTTTGGATAAAAAGTACGTGTACGTGTTTGTCTTTAAAAAGTACGTGTACGTGTCTGTCTTCAAGGATGTACATGTACGTGTCTGTCTGTTTTGACAGGGAGCTGCTGCAGCAGACGCTGCAGCTTGCCAAGGAGATGCGGCCCAATGGCAGGTGGGGCTATTACATCCTGCCTGACTGCTACAGCAACAGACAGGGCGACTGTCCTGACTGGGCTGTCGAGGGCAACGACAGGTTCGTGGAGCTTCTTGACCAAGCAACTCTTTCGCTGTCCTCGCCTGTCGCCACCAGTACATCGCTGGTCTCTTTCTTTGTGGCGGTTTGAGTGTGTGTTTTTTTCCTCCCCGTAAACAGTGAAGTCACTCTGTGTGTGTGTGTGTGTGTGTGTGTGTGTGTGTGTGTGTGTGTGTGTGTGTGTGTGTGTGTGTGTGCGTGTGTGTGTGTGTGTGTGTGTGTGTGTGTGTGTGTGTCTGTGTGTGTGTCTGTGTGTGTGTGTGTCTGTGTGTGTGTGTGTCTGTGTGTGTGTGTCTGTGTGTGTGTGTGTCTGTGTGTGTGTGTGTGTCTGTGTGTGTGTGTGTGTGTGTGTGTGTGTGTCTGTGTGTGTGTGTGTGTGTGTGTGTGTGTCTGTGCGTGTGTCTGTGTAAGTGTGTGTGTGTGCGTCTGTGTGTGTCTGTGTGTGTGTCTGTGTGTCTGTGTGTGTGTCTGTGTGTGTGTGTGTGTGTGTGTCGTAGTGTTTATGTCGTGTTGCCTGTCGCAAGCGACAATGGAAGACAGCACAGTTTAGTCTCTCTTCCGAATATGTTTGTTGATGTAACTTGCCAGGACGGTATGCGTGCCCATGGAAGACAAGATGGAAGAGTCGCACCAAGTCAAGCAAGCAAAATACGAACCCCTTGCCAACCAGCTGAGAAGCCAGGGCATTTGGACCACCATCCTCGCGGTCGAGGTGGGAGCTAGGGGTTTCGTAGGCCACACAGTCCACGGCGCCTGCAGACAACTCGGCCTCTCAAGCCGGCAGTGCACACAGGCAGCAAGGCCATGGCAGGAGCCGCATGGAGGGCATCTGTCTGGGATATGGATGCCACAGAAACAGCAGCATATTGAAGGGGTCAATCTAGGCGCGCTAATAGGGATCATAGAGCGTCCTCCACGAACTTCGTATCGGTTCTAATTCGTAGCTTACGAGGTGCGCGCGCGCAACACCAAAAAAGTGTACCTGTCTGTGCGAAATACAGCATACGAATTTCTTTGCCTTGTGAACGAAGGGTCAGCGTAGAGAGATCCATTGCTGCTATGGTCAGGAATCTGCGGGAGGGGGGGGGGGGGGGGGGGGGTGGTCTTCCAATCTTTCTTTAGATAGCTGTAGGGGGGGGGGCTTTTTTAGCAAGAGGGAGGGGGGGGGGGGGGCGGGTTCTCCAATATATTTAGCAAGAGGGGGTGGGGGGGTGAGATTCTTTCCAAAACAGTTATTTAGGGGGGGGGGGGAGTTGTTTCCAAACGTTTTTTAGCAAAGCGGGGGGGGGGGGGGGGGGGGGGGGGGTGGCTTTCCAATCTTTCGTCTAGAAAGGGGGGGGGGGACTTTCCAAACTTTAACACGCGGGGGGGGGGGGGGGAGGATTTTCAAACTTTGTTTACCGTTGCGGGAGGGGGGGGGGGAGGGGGTTTGGCGGGGGGGGGGGGTTTCTTTCCAAGCTTTTTTAGCAAGAGGGCGGGGGGGGGTCCAAACTATTTGTAAGCTAGCGAGGGGCGAGGTTGCCAAATTGTTTTAAGAAGCAAAGGGGGTGGTGGGGGTGGCGG
>JAWQFJ010011698.1:0-14934 GCA_034096865.1 Theodoxus fluviatilis
TAATACTGAAATCGAAAAAGGAGGGTAGGCAGCCCTGTGGATGATTCATTTGACTGAAATGTCTTATGAATTGAATGTAACAACACTAGACATGACTGGATGATTCATTTGACTGAAATGTCTTATGAATTGAATGTAACAACACTAGACATGGCTGGATGATTCATTTGACTGAAATGTCTTATGAATTGAATGTAACAACACTAGACATGACTGGATGATTCATTTGACTGAAATGTCTTATGAATTGAATGTAACAACACTAGACATGGCTGGATGATTCATTTGACTGAAATGTCTTATGTATTGAATGTAACAACACTAGACATGGCTGGATGATTCATTTGACTGAAATGTCTTATGTATTGAATGTAACAACACTAGACATGGCTGGATGATTCATTTGACTGAAATGTCTTATGTATTGAATGTAACAACACTAGACATGGCTGGATGATTCATTTGACTGAAATGTCTTATGAATTGAATGTAACAACACTAGACATGGCTGGATGATTCATTTGACTGAAATGTCTTATGAATTGAATGTAACAACACTAGACATGACTGGATGATTCTTTTGACTGAAATGTCTTATGAATTGAATGTAACAACACTAGACATGGCTGGATGATTCATTTGACTGAAATGTCTTATGAATTGAATGTAACAACACTAGACATGACTGGATGATTCATTTGACTGAAATGTCTTATGAATTGAATGTAACAACACTAGACATGGCTGGATGATTCATTTGACTGAAATGTCTTATGAATTGCATGTAACAACACTAGACATGACTGGATGATTCATTTGACTGAAATGTCTTATGAATTGAATGTAACAACACTAGACATGGCTGGATGATTCATTTGACTGAAATGTCTTATGTATTGAATGTAACAACACTAGACATGGCTGGATGATTCATTTGACTGAAATGTCTTGTGTATTGAATGTAACAACACTAGACATGGCTGGATGATTCATTTGACTGAAATGTCTTGTGTATTGAATGTAACAACACTAGACATGGCTGGATGATTCATTTGACTGAAATGTCTTATGTATTGAATGTAACAACACTAGACATGGCTGTATGATTCATTTGACTGAAATGTCTTATGTATTGAATGTAACAACACTAGACATGGCTGGATGATTCATTTGACTGAAATGTCTTATGTATTGAATGTAACAACACTAGACATGGCTGGATGATTCATTTGACTGAAATGTCTTATGAATTGAATGTAACAACACTAGACATGGCTGGATGATTCATTTGACTGAAATGTCTTATGAATTGAATGTAACAACACTAGACATGACTGGATGATTCATTTGACTGAAATGTCTTATGAATTGAATGTAACAACACTAGACATGGCTGGATGATTCATTTGACTGAAATGTCTTATGTATTGAATGTAACAACACTAGACATGGCTGGATGATTCATTTGACTGAAATGTCTTATGTATTGAATGTAACAACACTAGACATGACTGGATGATTCATTTGACTGAAATGTCTTATGTATTGAATGTAACAACACTAGACATGGCTGGATGATTCATTTGACTGAAATGTCTTATGTATTGAATGTAACAACACTAGACATGGCTGGATGATTCGTTTGACTGAAATGTCTTATGAATTGAATGTAACAAAACTAGACATGGCTGGATGATTCATTTGACTGAAATGTCTTGTGTATTGAATGTAACAACACTAGATATGACTGGATGATTCATTTGACTGAAATGTCTTGTGTATTGAATGTAACAACACTAGATATGATTGGATGATTCATTTGACTGAAATGTCTTATGTATTGAATGTAACAAATCTAGATATGATTGGATGATTCGTTTGACTGAAATGTCTTATGAATTGAATGTAACAACACTAGACATGACTGGATGATTCATTTGACTGAAATGTCTTATGTATTGAATGTAACAACACTAGACATGGCTGGATGATTCGTTTGACTGAAATGTCTTATGTATTTAATGTAACAACACTAGACATGGCTGGATGATTCATTTGATTGAAATGTCTTGTGTATTGAATATAACAACACTAGACATGGCTGGATGATTCATTTGACTGAAATGTCTTATGTATTGAATGTAACAACACTAGATATGATTGGATGATTCATTTGACTGAAATGTCATATAGTACACAGTACAGTACACAGTACACAGTACACAGTAATTTATTGCGCCAAGTGACATCATTTAAAAAACGAGCACGAGGAAAACTAAGTGATGAAGGCTAAAAGAAACAAAACAAAAAGCCAAACACACGCATCGCTTACACACCCTAACACGCCGTTTATGCAAAAAACATGGACATTTCCCGATGTACCTCACTCACGACACACACGCAGCTGCACACAGACAAGAGATAAGACTACACTTGAAACCAAAAGGGTTAACTGGTAAATGGAGCAATATACAATGAACAGTTAAAGTTACTATTTAAGAACTGTTGACAAAAGAAGAACAATCTAAGATGATACACCCACCCACCCACCCCCCTTTTAAGTGGCAATAAATAATACATATGAACAGAGACAAGACCACTAAGACGTACCCCCCCACCCCCCCACCCCCACCCCACCCCCCGTCACCCCACAAAAGAATACAGTAGAACAATACAAAAAACAACCCTGCGCAAGTGAAAGCTACAAGGACCAACCCTTCCCCACCCCCACCCCCTCCCCCACCCCTCCCCCCACCCCCAACCACACTCAGTAGCAGTCCATATAACCCAGAGGAAGCACAAAAGAGAAAGTGGCACTGTCATAGATGTGGAGAAGTGTGTGCGCACCGCCGACAGGATCAGCGGCGGCAAAGCTGCCTGGAGAGGTTCTGGACAGCGTTGAGCTCCGTCACCGCCGTGGGGAAGAACGAGTTCTGAAAACGGCATGTGCGCGTTTTGAGGGACCTGAAACGACGGCCAGAGGGAAGGAGCTGGAAGAGGGAACAAGCAGGGTGGGAGGGGTCCGCCACAATCTTACGGGACTTGCGCACTATGCGCTGGGCGTAGATAGAGGCTAGGGAGGGCAGATCACGGCCAATGATCCTGCCAGCAGCGTGCACGACACGCTCCAGCTTGTCTTTCTGCTGTTGAGTGGCCCCTCCGAACCACACACAGATGGAGAAGGTAAGAACACTTTCCACCACAGCACGGTAGAACTGGAGCATGATCTCCGGAGACAGTCCAAACTTCTTGAGCTGCCTCAGGAAGTACAGCCGCTGCTGGGCACTCTTATGGATGCCGTCAATGTTGTTGCCCCAACTGAGGTCGGAGGAGATGAGCGTGCCGAGGAACTTGAAACAGAATGTAACAACACTAGACATGGCTGGATGATTCATTTGACTGAAATGTCTTATGAATTGAATGTAACAACACTAGATATGATTGGATGATTCATTTGACTGAAATGTCTTATGTATTGAATGTAACAACACTAGACATGGCTGGATGATTCATTTGACTGAAATGTCTTATGTATTGAATGTAACAACACTAGACATGGCTGGATGATTCATTTGACTGAAATGTCTTATGTATTGAATGTAACAACACTAGACATGGCTGGATGATTCATTTGACTGAAATGTCTTATGTATTGAATGTAACAACACTAGATATGATTGGATGATTCATTTGACTGAAATGTCTTATGTATTGAACGTATCAACACTAGATATGATTGGATGATTCATTTGACTGAAATGTCTAATATTTTGAATGGATCAACACAACCAGACTTGAATAGATGATCCATTCATCTGAAATATCTAATGTATTGCTCAGATTGGTTTACTTGGATTGCTTGAGGGCTTGCATCCACATTTTTTCAGCTTTGTATGTCTGCATTAAGCCTCTTCAAATCCTTGAAGATCTGGAGCATTTTCTTCCTGATCATTTTGTGGATGATGACTTCGTTTGGCTTGAACTTGAAGTTGAAGTGAAAAATTCTGACAGCTGATGAGGAAACTTCACAGAATCGTAGGATCAAGTTAATATAAATGCTGTTTTAGTCAATCTACAAAGATTAGAAAGGGCTAAATTTCTGGGTCACTGATACTGTACAATAATGCACCTAGTTCTTGGGACAGGCAGCAAGTGAAGGTGTGTGTTGTGTATTGTTGAAAAAAAACCCACCCAGTAAATCTTTTTGGAAAGGAGAAAATAAAATCCCACCGTCATTTTCACTTATTCATGGTTATGCAAATTCAGCTGTTGTAGGCAGGAAGGAAGGTAGTCTCTCTGAAGTATTCTGAAGAAACATGGATGTCCAGTTCTCAAATAGATGTGTGCAATCACAGGGCCAACATGACATGGCTACCATCATTTGAAATTTGTATTTTGACAGTTAGCACCTGTGAATGTAAGTGTACATGTAGATTAGTTTGGAGGAATTATTAACTCATTTTATGTGAAATCATTATAATGTGTTGTTTTTGCAGTGACTGATTTGATGAACCAGACTATGAATTTGGTCATCAAGAACATTACCTTCAGGAGGACATTTTATGTGAGTAGCATGTAGATTAAAAAAAAACTTCTCTAGTGTATTGCATTGTGTAAATAGCTTGGGTTAGAGTAAATAAAGATGTATGCTCAAGTGAACACTGCCCTCAATGTGGATCAAATTATCATGAACATAAATTAAGCTGACTAAAACTTTGTGGAAGTAGAAGTCTTTTTGTTCTTGCAAAAGTGATAATTTCACACAGAATAACATCTTGACTGGCTAAATGCTAAATTCATTCTCAAAGTATTTTTCTTTTTTAACTGTAAGTGCATATGTCCTGAGGATTTCAGTATGTATGACACCTGTAGTGCAGTACAAATTTCCATATATATCCTCATCTCCTGCTGGTGCATTCATCTAGATATTTAAAGGTTGAAGATTTTATGATAGGTGTCTAATGTTATGGACAAATATGCTATTTCTTTAAAAATGTTTAGATGACAAACCAGCCTCTCCAATCAAACTTCTGCATGGCCTGGCATACATCACACTACACCATGTCATTTCACACCACCCATTCTAACCCACCCACTGCAGCCCAACTATTGCACCCCAGCTATTGCAAACCCCACCCACTGCATCCCACCCACTGCACCCCAAGTACATGCACCCCACCCACTGCACCCCAGCTATTGCACCCCACCCACTGCACCCCACCCACTGCACCCCACCCACTGCACCCCACCCACTGCACCCCACCCACTGCACCCCACCCACTGCACCCCACCCACTGCACCCCACCCACTGCACCCCAGCTATTGCACCCCAGCTATTGCACCCCACCCACTGCACCCCACCCACTGCACCCCAGCTATTGCACTCCACCCACTGCACCCCACCCACTGCACCCCAAGTACATGCACCCCACCCACTGCACCCCAGCTATTGCACCCCAACTACATGCACTCCACCCACTGCACCCCACCTACTGCACCCCACCCACTGCACCCCAGCTATTGCACTCCACCCACTGCACCCCAACTACATGCACTCCACCCACTGCACCCCACCCACTGCACCCCAACTACATGCACTCCATCCACTGCACCCCACCCACTGCACCCCAGCTACATGCACTCCACCCACTGCACCCCACCCACTGCACCCCAACTACATGCACTCCACCCACTGCACCCCACCCACTGCACCCCACCCACTGCACCCCAACTACATGCACTCCACCCACTGCACCCCACCCACTGCACCCCAGCTACATGCACTCCACCCACTGCACCCCACCCACTGCACCCCAACTACATGCACTCCACCCACTGCACCCCACCCACTGCACCCCACCCACTGCACCCCAGCTACATGCACTCCACCCACTGCACCCCACCCACTGCACCCCAGCTACATGCACTCCACCCACTGCACCCCAACTACATGCACTCCACCCACTGCACCCCACCCACTGCACCCCAACTACATGCACTCCACCCACTGCACCCCACCCACTGCACCCCACCCACTGCACCCCAACTACATGCACTCCACCCACTGCACCCCACCCACTGCACCTCAACTACATGCACTCCACCCACTGCACCCCCACCCACTGCACCTCATCTACTGCACTCCACCCACTGCACCCCAACTACATGCACTCCACCCACTGCACCCCACCCACTGCACCCCAACTACATGCACTCCACCCACTGCACCCCAACTACATGCACTCCACCCACTGCACCCCAACTACATGCACTCCACCCACTGCACTCCACCCACTGCACCCCAACTGCATGCACTCCACCCACTGCACCCCAACTATTGCACTCCACCCACTGCACCCCAACTACATGCACTCCACCCACTGCACCCCAACTACATGCACTCCACCCACTGCACCCCACCACTGCACCCATTCCACTCACTGCACCCCACCCACTGCACCCCACCACTGCACCCCACCCACTGCACCCCAACTACATGCACCCCACCCACTGCACCCCACTCACTGCACCCCACCCACTGCAACCCACTACATGCACTCCACCCACTGCACCCCACCCACTGCACCCCACCCACTGCACCCCAACTACATGCACTCCACCCACTGCACCCCACCCACTGCACCCCAACTGCATGCACTCCACCCACTGCACCCCACCTATTGCACTCCACCCACTGCACTCCACCCACTGCACTCCACCCACTGCACTCCACCCACTGCACTCCACCCACTGCACTCCACCCACTGCACTCCACCCACTGCACTCCACCCACTGCACTCCACCCACTGCACTCCACCCACTGCACTCCACCCACTGCACTCCACCACTGCACCACATGCACCCACCACTGCACCCCAACTGCATGCACTCCACCCACTGCACCCCAACTATTGCACTCCACCCACTGCACCCACCCACTGCACACCACCCACTGCACGCCACCCACATGCACCCCACCCACTGCACCCCACCCACTGCCACTGCACTCCACCCACTGCACCCCACCCACTGCACCCCAACTATGCACTCCACCCACTGCACCCCACCTACATGCACTCCACCCACTGCACCCCAACTACTGCACTCCACCCACTGCACCCCACACTGCACCCCCACTGCACCCCACCCACTGCACCCCAACTACATGCACTCCACCCACTGCACCCCAACTGCATGCACTCCACCCACTGCACCCCAACTGCATGCACTCCACCCACTGCACCCCACCTATTGCACTCCACCCACTGCACCCCAACTGCATGCACTCCACCCACTGCACCCCAACTACTGCACTCCACCCACTGCACCCCACCCACTGCACCCCAACTACATGCACTCCACCCACTGCACCCCAACTACATGCACTACCCACTGCACCCCAACTACATGCACCCCACCCACTGCACCCCAACTACATGCACCCCACCCACTGCACCCCAACTACATGCACCCACCCACTGCACCCCAACTACATGCACTCCACCCACTGCACCCCAACTACATGCACTCCACCCACTGCACCCCACCCACTGCACCCCAACTACATGCACTCCACCCACTGCACCCCAACCACTGCACCCCACCCACTGCACCCCAACTGCATTGCACTCCACCCACTGCACCCCAACTGCATGCACTCCACCCACTGCACCCCACCACTGCACCCCACTTGCACTCCACCCACTGCACCCCACCCACTGCACCCCACCCACTGCACCCCACCCACTGCACCCCAACTACATGCACTCCACCCACTGCACCCCAACTGCATGCACTCCACCCACTGCACCCCACCTATTGCACCCCACCCACTGCACCCCAACTACATGCAAACCCCACCCACTGCACCCCAACTATTGCAAACCCCACCCACTGCACCCCAACTATTGCAACCACCCCACCCACTGCACCCCACCTATTGCACTCCACCCACTGCACCCCAACTACATGCACTCCACCCACTGCACCCCACCCACTGCACCTCACCCACTGCACCTCACCCACTGCAACCCAACTACATGCACTCCACCCACTAAACCCCACCCACTGCACCCCAACTACATGCACTCCACCCACTGCACCCCAACTACATGCACTCCACCCACTGCACCCCACCCACTGCACCCCAACTACATGCACCCCCCACTGCACCCCAACGACTGCACCCCAACTATTGCACTCCACCCACTGCACCCCACCCACTGCACCCCACCCACTGCACCACACCCACACCCCAACTATTGCACTTCTCCCACCCAAGCATTGCACCCACCCACTCCATCAACTAATAGCCATTCCATCATACAGTCAAGCCATGAACCATTCTACCTGTCCCAACACAACCTTCTCACACTGTAAAGCTGTTCTCATTCCATCATACAGTCAAGCCATGACCCATTCTACCTGTCCCAACACAACCTTCTCACACTGTAAAGCTGTTCTCGTTCCTTCATACAGTCAAGCCATGAACCATTCTACCTGTCCCAACACAACCTTCTCACACTGTAAAGCGGTTCTCGTTCCTTCATACAGTCAAGCCATGAACCATTCTACCTGTCCCAACACAACCTTCTCACACTGTAAAGCTGTTCTCGTTCCTTCATACAGTCAAGCCATGAACCATTCTACCTGTCCCAGCACAACCTTCTCACACTGTAAAGCTGTTCTCGTTCCTTCATACAGTCAAGCCATGAACCATTCTACCTGTCCCAACACAACCTTCTCACACTGTAAAGCTGTTCTTGTTCCTTCATACAGTCAAGCCATGAACCATTCTACCTGTCCCAACACAACCTTCTCACACTGTAAAGCTGTTCTTGTTCCTTCATACAGTCAAGCCATGACCCATTCTACCTGTCCCAACACAACCTTCTCACACTGTAAAGCTGTTCTCGTTCCTTCATACAGTCAAGCCATGAACCATTCTACCTGTCCCAACACAACCTTCTCACACTGTAAAGCTGTTCTCGTTCCTTCATACAGTCAAGCCATGAACCATTCTACCTGTCCCAACACAACCTTCTCACACTGTAAAGCTGTTCTCGTTCCTTCATACAGTCAAGCCATGAACCATTCTACCTGTCCCAACACAACCTTCTCACACTGTAAAGCTGTTCTCGTTCCTTCATACAGTCAAGCCATGAACCATTCTACCTGTCCCAACACAACCTTCTCACACTGTAAAGCTGTTCTCGTTCCTTCATACAGTCAAGCCATGAACCATTCTACCTGTCCCAACACAACCTTCTCACACTGTAAAGGTGTTCTCGTTCCTTCATACAGTCAAGCCATGAGCCATTCTACCTGTCCCAACACAACCTTCTCACACTGTAAAGCTGTTCTCGTTCCTTCATACAGTCAAGCCATGAACCATTCTACCTGTCCCAACACAACCTTCTCACACTGTAAAGGGGTTCTCGTTCCTTCATACAGTCAAGCCATGAACCATTCTACCTGTCCCAACACAACCTTCTCACACTGTAAAGCTGTTCTCGTTCCTTCATACAGTCAAGCCATGAACCATTCTACCTGTCCCAACACAACCTTCTCACACTGTAAAGCTGTTCTCGTTCCTTCATACAGTCAAGCCATGAACCATTCTACCTGTCCCAACACAACCTTCTCACACTGTAAAGCTGTTCTCGTTCCTTCATACAGTCAAGCCATGAACCATTCTACCTGTCCCAACACAACCTTCTCACACTGTAAAGGGGTTCTCGTTCCTTCATACAGTCAAGCCATGAACCATTCTACCTGTCCCAACACAACCTTCTCACACTGTAAAGCTGTTCTCGTTCCTTCATACAGTCAAGCCATGAACCATTCTACCTGTCCCAACACAACCTTCTCACACTGTAAAGGTGTTCTCGTTCCTTCATACAGTCAAGCCATGATCCATTCTACCTGTCCCAACACAACCTTCTCACACTGTAAAGCTGTTCTCGTTCCTTCATACAGTCAAGCCATGAACCATTCTACCTGTCCCAACACAACCTTCTCACACTGTAAAGCTGTTCTCGTTCCTTCATACAGTCAAGCCATGAACCATTCTACCTGTCCCAACACAACCTTCTCACACTGTAAAGCTGTTCTCGTTCCTTCATACAGTCAAGCCATGAACCATTCTACCTGTCCCAACACAACCTTCTCACACTGTAAAGGTGTTCTCTTTCCTTCATACAGTCAAGCCATGAACCATTCTACCTGTCCCAACACAACCTTCTCACACTGTAAAGCTGTTCTCGTTCCTTCATACAGTCAAGCCATGAACCATTCTACCTGTCCCAACACAACCTTCTCACACTGTAAAGCTGTTCTCATTCCATCATACAGTCAAGCCATGAACCATTCTACCTGTCCCAACACAACCTTCTCACACTGTAAAGGGGTTCTCGTTCCTTCATACAGTCAAGCCATGAACCATTCTACCTGTCCCAACACAACCTTCTCACACTGTAAAGGGGTTCTCGTTCCTTCATACAGTCAAGCCATGAACCATTCTACCTGTCCCAACACAACCTTCTCACACTGTAAAGGGGTTCTCGTTCCTTCATACAGTCAAGCCATGAACCATTCTACCTGTCCCAACACAACCTTCTCACACTGTAAAGCTGTTCTCGTTCCTTCATACAGTCAAGCCATGAACCATTCTACCTGTCCCAACACAACCTTCTCACACTGTAAAGCTGTTCTCGTTCCTTCATACAGTCAAGCCATGAACCATTCTACCTGTCCCAACACAACCTTCTCACACTGTAAAGCTGTTCTCGTTCCATCATACAGTCAAGCCATGAACCATTCTACCTGTCCCAACACAACCTTCTCACACTGTAAAGCTGTTCTCGTTCCTTCATACAGTCAAGCCATGAACCATTCTACCTGTCCCAACAGAACCTTCTCACACTGTAAAGGGGTTCTCGTTCCTTCATACAGTCAAGCCATGAACCATTCTACCTGTCCCAACACAACCTTCTCACACTGTAAAGCTGTTCTCATTCCATCATACAGTCAAGCCATGAACCATTCTACCTGTCCCAACACAACCTTCTCACACTGTAAAGCTGTTCTCGTTCCTTCATACAGTCAAGCCATGAGCCATTCTACCTGTCCCAACACAACCTTCTCACACTGTAAAGCTGTTCTCATTCCATCATACAGTCAAGCCATGAACCATTCTACCTGTCCCAACACAACCTTCTCACACTGTAAAGCGGTTCTCGTTCCTTCATACAGTCAAGCCATGACCATTCTACCTGTCCCAACACAACCTTCTCACACTGTAAAGCTGTTCTCATTCCTTCATACAGTCAAGCCATGAACCATTCTACCTGTCCCAACACAACCTTCTCACACTGTAAAGCTGTTCTCATTCCTTCATACAGTCAAGCCATGAGCCATTCTACCTGTCCCAACACAACCTTCTCACACTGTAAAGCTGTTCTCGTTCCTTCATACAGTCAAGCCATGAGCCATTCTACCTGTCCCAACACAACCTTCTCACACTGTAAAGCTGTTCTCGTTCCATCATACAGTCAAGCCATGAACCATTCTACCTGTCCCAACACAACCTTCTCACACTGTAAAGCTGTTCTCGTTCCTTCATATAGTCAAGCCATGAACCATTCTACCTGTCCCAACAGAACCTTCTCACACTGTAAAGGGGTTCTCGTTCCTTCATACAGTCAAGCCATGAACCATTATACCTGTCCCAACACAACCTTCTCACACTGTAAAGGGGTTCTCGTTCCTTCATACAGTCAAGCCATGAACCATTCTACCTGTCTCAACAGAACCTTCTCACACTGTAAAGGGGTTCTCGTTCCTTCATACAGTCAAGCCATGAACCATTACTACCTGTCCCAGCACAACCTTCTCACACTGTAAAGCTGTTCTCGTTCCTTCATACAGTCAAGCCATGAACCATTCTACCTGTCCCAACAGAACCTTCTCACACTGTAAAGGGGTTCTCGTTCCTTCATACAGTCAAGCCATGAACCATTATACCTGTCCCAACACAACCTTCTCACACTGTAAAGCTGTTCTTGTTCCTTCATACAGTCAAGCCATGAACCATTCTACCTGTCTCAACAGAACATTCTCACACTGTAAAGGGGTTCTCGTTCCTTCATACAGTCAAGCCATGAACCATTCTACCTGTCCCAGCACAACCTTCTCACACTGTAAAGCTGTTCTTGTTCCTTCATACAGTCAAGCCATGAACCATTCTACCTGTCCCAACACAACCCTTCTCACACTGTAAAGGGGTTCTCGTTCCTTCATACAGTCAAGCCATGAGCCATTCTACCTGTCCCAACACAACCTTCTCACACTGTAAAGCTGTTCTCATTCCATCATACAGTCAAGCCATGAACCATTCAACCTGTCCCAACACAACCTTCTCACACTGTAAAGCTGTTCTCATTCCTTCATACAGTCAAGCCATGACCCATTCTACCTGTCCCAACACAACCTTCTCACACTGTAAAGCTGTTCTTGTTCCTTCATACAGTCAAGCCATGAACCATTCTACCTGTCCCAACACAACCTTCTCACACTGTAAAGGGGTTCTCGTTCCTTCATACAGTCAAGCCATGAACCATTCTACCTGTCTCAACAGAACCTTCTCACACTGTAAAGGGGTTCTCGTTCCTTCATACAGTCAAGCCATGAACCATTACTACCTGTCCCAGCACAACCTTCTCACACTGTAAAGCTGTTCTCGTTCCTTCATACAGTCAAGCCATGAACCATTCTACCTGTCCCAACACAACCTTCTCACACTGTAAAGGGGTTCTCGTTCCTTCATACAGTCAAGCCATGAACCATTATACCTGTCCCAACACAACCTTCTCACACTGTAAAGCTGTTCTTGTTCCTTCATACAGTCAAGCCATGAACCATTCTACCTGTCTCAACAGAACCTTCTCACACTGTAAAGGGGTTCTCGTTCCTTCATACAGTCAAGCCATGAACCATTCTACCTGTCCCAGCACAACCTTCTCACACTGTAAAGCTGTTCTTGTTCCTTCATACAGTCAAGCCATGAACCATTCTACCTGTCCCAACACAACCCTTCTCACACTGTAAAGGGGTTCTCGTTCCTTCATACAGTCAAGCCATGAACCATTCTACCTGTCCCAACACAACCTTCTCACACTGTAAAGCTGTTCTCATTCCATCATACAGTCAAGCCATGAACCATTCTACCTGTCCCAACACAACCTTCTCACACTGTAAAGCTGTTCTCATTCCTTCATACAGTCAAGCCATGAGCCATTCTACCTGTCCCAACACAACCTTCTCACACTGTAAAGCTGTTCTCATTCCATCATACAGTCAAGCCATGACCCATTCTACCTGTCCCAACACAACCTTCTCACACTGTAAAGCTGTTCTCATTCCTTCATATAGTCAAGCCATGACCCATTCTACCTGTCCCAACACAACCTTCTCACACTGTAAAGCTGTTCTCATTCCTTCATACAGTCAAGCCATGAGCCATTCTACCTGTCCCAACACAACCTTCTCACACTGTAAAGCTGTTCTCGTTCCTTCATACAGTCAAGCCATGACCCATTCTACCTGTCCCAACACAACCTTCTCACACTGTAAAGCTGTTCTCATTCCTTCATACAGTCAAGCCATGAGCCATTCTACCTGTCCCAACACAACCTTCTCACACTGTAAAGCTGTTCTCATTCCATCATACAGTCAAGCCATGAACCATTCTACCTGTCCCAACACAACCTTCTCACACTGTAAAGCTGTTCTCATTCCATCATACAGTCAAGCCATGAACCATTCAACCTGTCCCAACACAACCTTCTCACACTGTAAAGCTGTTCTCATTCCTTCATACAGTCAAGCCATGACCCATTCTACCTGTCCCAACACAACCTTCTCACACTGTAAAGCTGTTCTCGTTCCTTCATACAGTCAAGCCATGAGCCATTCTACCTGTCCCAACACAACCTTCTCACACTGTAAAGGGGTTCTCGTTCCATCATACAGTCAAGCCATGACCCATTCTACCTGTCCCAACACAACCTTCTCACACTGTAAAGCTGTTCTCGTTCCTTCATACAGTCAAGCCATGAACCATTCTACCTGTCTCAACAGAACCTTCTCACACTGTAAAGGGGTTCTCGTTCCTTCATACAGTCAAGCCATGAACCATTCTACCTGTCCCAACACAACCTTCTCACACTGTAAAGCTGTTCTTGTTCCTTCATACAGTCAAGCCATGAACCATTCTACCTGTCCCAACACAACCCTTCTCACACTGTAAAGGGGTTCTCGTTCCTTCATACAGTCAAGCCATGAACCATTCTACCTGTCCCAACACAACCTTCTCACACAATAAAGGGGTTCTCGTTCCTTCATACAGTCAAGCCATGAGCCATTCTACCTGTCCCAACACAACCCTTCTCACACTGTAAAGGGGTTCTCGTTCCTTCATACAGTCAAGCCATGAACCATTATACCTGTCCCAACACAACCTTCTCACACTGTAAAGCTGTTCTTGTTCCTTCATACAGTCAAGCCATGACCCATTCTACCTGTCCCAGCACAACCTTCTCACACTGTAAAGTGGTTCTCGTTCCTTTACACATTGTTCTAGGCCCAACTTTGACCCCATTTGACAACATGAGACACTCGGGGTCATCTCCATCAATTAAATTTTTAAAATTAATTTGAGCTCACTGTCCATTCTCTTATGCTATACTCAGTTGCTTTGACAGAAATCATTGTTTGTTCATGCTTAATTACACAATTTCCACACATGCCTTACACATGATGTAGAATAGTATTCCATGCTTTAAGAGCATTTCCTCAAAATGAGGTAATCGGGTAGTGCAATGTTTAGTTAGCCATAGCTCACCCATTTTTCATCTGATTTACATAATGTTTGCA